>CAUYQV010140700.1:0-12665 GCA_963574575.1 Galagoides demidoff
ACACAACAATTATGAGAAAGACATGATGGCTATGTTAGCCAGTTGGATGAGAGTTTTCCAAACTGCATATGGAAGCAACACACTGTATCCTATGATAGAATTAATGTACACAATTATGATCTAATAAAAGAAAAAAAAATAAAAAAAGAAAGATTACAGCTATCAGGGAGCATTTAATGAAACACTTCATTTCAAGGTGAGGAAACTTGCTGAACTGAAATGGTATTATATTTGTAGAACTTTAAAATATACGTTCAAAAGTGGTCTCACATTCTCACCCTCTCATCTTTGCCCTTAATTGTCACATGGGTTAAAGATTCAAGGAGATTAAATGAGTTACTCAGATCTTCCAGGAGCAGGAAGGACATTGGTAAACATGTTTTTTCCTCTTTTCAGTTTCATTTTTAGTCATTTTCTTCCCCTTTCACAGCCCATCCCGGCCACAGAGCCCACACAGTACCCTCTCGCTCCCTCACTCACAGCTATTGTCCCAGGCCCCCCAGTACCTAGCTTCTTCTGGGCAGCCAACTTCTCCTCCTTCAAGGCGGTTTTGTAATTGTTCTCCAGCTCACTGATCTCTGTGTCATGAGCTTCTTTGAGCTCCCTGTGGGACCCCAGGAGAAGGCCACATCATCAGGGAAAAGGTAGTCTGGGCTGACTTGGGACACTGATCTGATCCTATCCTTTTGCCCTCACACAGAAAGTGGGGCCCTCACTTGCTGAAGCATTCTAGCACCTACTGGTAAGCACAGTCTTGGCTGATGGCTCACTTGGAAAACGGGGCTACATTAGCACTCAGGATAATTTTAGAACCTAAGGTCTCTTCAGCCTCTGTCCAGGAGGTGGATGTTGGTAGTGTTGAGCGTTAAATTGAAAGTTTATATGAGCTATCAAGCCATAAAAAGACGTGAGGGAACCACACATTACCAAACCAAAGAAGTCAGCCTGAAAAGGCTACATACTGCGTGATTCTGACATGACATTCTGAAAAAGGGAAAACTGTGCAGACAGTAAGATCAGTGTTTGCCAGAGTACAGGCAGAGCCCGGAGATTTTAGGGCCATGAAACGACTCTGTGTGACCTTATCATGGTGGATACACATCGTCATACATTTGTCTAAACCTACGGAATGTACAACGCCAAGAGTGAACTCTAATACTATGGACTTTGGGTATCAATGTGGGTTTATTGACTGTAACAAATGTATCACTCTGATAGGGTTGTTGATAATGAGGAAGGCCATGTGTGTGTGTGTGTGTACAGGGTCGAGGGTGGCAGATATAAGGAAATCTCTGTACTTTCTATTCATTTTTTCTATAAATCTATAATTACTCTAAAAATAAAGTCTGTAAGTGAATGAATGAATGAATGAATGAATGAAGGTCTATGAATCGCCTAGGAGTGCTGTCTCTCTGCCAGGATTTCTTTTTTTAAATTGCAAATTGTTAATTTATAATTGTACATATTTATGGAGTAAAAAGTGATGTTATGATTTATGAACATGATGTGGAATAATTAAATCAAGCTACTTACTGTAACTATCACCCCCAATATTAACTCTTTTGTGGTGAGAACATTTGAAATTTACTCTCAGCAAATTTGAAATGTCCAACATTCTTATCTATAGTCACCATGTTGTGCCACAGACCCGAAGAGATCGTGTCTCCTGATTTTATACCCTTGCCCCATTCCCCAGACTCTTGAGCCACCATTCTACCCTCTGCTTCTGTGAGTTCCCATTTCGGAGTCCGTGTGAGAGCCTGTGGTATTTGTCTCTCTGTGCCCGGCTTCTTTCACTTAGCACAGTGTTCTTCAGTTTCATTCATGTTGTTGCGAATGACAGAATTTCCTTCTTTTTAAAGGCTGAATAGTTTTCTATTGTGTACGTATACCACATCTTCTTAATTCACTCATTCAGTGATAGATACTTAAGTTATTTCTATAACTTGGTTATTGTGAATAGTGCTGCAGTGAATATGGGAATGCAAAATCTCTCTTTGACAAACTGACTTTAAATCTTTTAGATGGGGCGGCACCCCCCGTAGCTCAGTATACCAAGGCTGGTGGGTTCAAACCCAGCCCGGGCCAGCTAAAACAACAAGGACAACTGCAACAACAACAAAGTAGCTGGGTGTTGTGGCAGGCACCTGTAGTCTCAGCTACTTGGGAGTCTAAGGCAAGAGAATCATTTAAGCCCGAGAGTTTGAGGTTGCTGTGAGCTGTGATGTCACAGCACTCTACCCAGGGAGACAGTTTGAGACTCTGTCACCAAAAAAATTTTAAAAAGTCTTTTAGATGAATACTCTGAAGTGGGAATGAGGGATCAGACAGTATTTCTACTTTTGGTTTCTTGAGGAAACACTACATAGTTTTCCATAATGGTTGTACAAAGTTACAATGCCACCAACAGTCTGTAAGTGTTCCCTTTCCTCCGCATCCTCATTAATACTTTTTTTGTGAGACAGAGTCTCAAGCTGTTGACCTGGGGAGAGTGCCATGGCATCATCATGGGTCACAGCAACCTGAAACTCATGGGCTCAAGTGATCCTCTTGCCTCAGTTTTTTGTATTTTTAGTACAGACAGAGTTTCACTTTTGCTAAGGCTGGTCTCTAACCTGTGAGCTCAAACAATCTACCACCTCTGCCTCCCAGAGTGCTAGGATTACAGATGTGAGCCACCACACCCTGCCCTCACTAATACTTGACATCTCTCATCTTCTTAATAGTAGCATTCTGGCAGGTGTGAAGGTATAGCTCATTATTAGTAGTAGGTTTTTTTTTTTTTGAGACAGAGTCTCACTATGTGGCCCTCAGTAGAGTGCTGTGGCATCACAGCTCACAGCAACCTCAAACTCTTGAGCTTAAGCGATTCTCTGGCCTTAGCCTCCCAAGTAGCTGGGACTATAGGCACTTGCCACAATACCTGGCTATTTTCTGGTTGCAGTTGTTATTGCTGTTTAGCAGGCCCGGGCTGGGCTTGAACCCACCAGCTTTGGTGCATGTGGCTGGTGCCTAAATGCAACTAATTTGCATTTCCCTAAAGATTAGTGGTGTTGAGCTGTTTTTGTTGTATTGTTGAGCTATTTTTCATATACCTGTTGGCCATTCGTGTCTTGTCTTTTGAGAACCATCTATTCAGATCCTTTGTCTTTTTTTTTTTTTTTTTGTACAAAAGGTCTTTATTGGTGGGAGAGGGAGGCTACAGAGCAGCACCAAGGAGGAGAGAAAAAGAGGAGAGAGAAGAGGAGAGTGAGCAGAGGAGAAGAGGAGAGAGCCCTTGTCTATTTTTTAATAGAATTTTTTGTTTTCATGCTATTGAGTTGTTTGATATATATTTTGGATATTAATGTAGGCTGGTTCAGTGCACTGTTAATTCTTTCCTTTGCATTCTAGAAGCTTTTTAGTTTGATGTAATCCCATTTGTCTATTTTTGCTTTTGTTGCTGGTGCTTTTGGGGTCAAATCTGAAAAAAATCATTGCCCAGATCAATGTCATGTAGTTTTTCCTTCATGCTTTTTTTTTTTTTAAAGTAGTTTTACAATTTCTGGTCTTACATGTAAGTCATTTTGTGTTGATTTCTGTGTATCTTGTGAGATGAGGTGGTCCAACTTCTTTATCTGTACACAGATATCCAGTTTTCCCAAAAGGCTTACTGAAGAGATTATCCTTTCCCCCTGTTAATGTGCTGTTTAATTTGATTTGCTAGTATCTAAGATATTTTTACAATTCCCTTTTGATTTCTTTATTGATCCATTGCTTTTTTAGTAGCATGTTGTTTCTATGTATGTTTAGTAGCATACATTTCATGTATTTGTGAATTTTCCAAAATTCATTTTGTTATTGATTTCTAGTTTCATATCACTGTTGTCAGAAAAGATATTTGATATAATTTCAGTGTTCTTAAGTTTCTTGAGGCTTGTATTGTGCCTTACCATGTGATCTCTCCTGAAGAATGTTCTGTGTGCACTTCAGAAGGATGTGCATTTTGTTGCCATTGGGCAGAATGCTCTGCATGTGTCTATTAGGCATGTTTGGTCAAAAGAGTTGTTCAACCTAACGTTTTCTTATTAATTTTCTGTCTGGATGATCTGTCCATTGTTGAAAGCAGAATTTGGGGCTCAACGCCTATGGCTTAAGTGGATAAGGCGCCAGCCACATACACCTAAGGTGGTGGGTTCGAATCCAGCCCGGACCCACCAAACAACAATGACAGCTGCAACCAAAAAATAGCCAGGCTTTGTGGTGGGCACCTGTGGTCCCAGCTACTTGGGAGGTTGAGGCAGGAGACTCACTTGAGCCCAGGAGTTGGAGGTTGCTGTGAGCTGTGATGCCTCAGCACTCTACCCAGGGGGATAGCTTGAGGCTCTGTCTCAAAAAAAAAAGAAAGCAGAATTTGGAAGTCCCCTACTATTCGTGCATTGCTCTCTATCTCCCCCTTCACATTCTTAAATATTTGTTCTATATATTTAAGTGCTCTGACAGGGTATTTACATAGATATTTATGATTGTTATATTCTCTTGATGAATTGACTCCTTTATCCTAATATAATGTCCTTCTCTGTCTTTTTTTGTAGTTTTGACTTAAAGTCAATTTTTTTCTGATATAAGTAGAGTTATCCTTGGTCTCTTTTGGTTTTCATTTGTGTGGAATATCTTTTTCTATCCCTTCACTGTCCTTACAGGTGAGGGAGTCTCTTGCAGGCAGAATATAGGTGGATTTAAAAAAAAATTTTTTTTTATCCATTCAGCCATTCTGCCTTTTTATCAGATAATTTAATCCATTTACATTCAAGGTGATTATTTACAGGTAAGGACTTACTGCCATTTGGTTAATTGTTGTCTAGTTGCTATGCAGATACTTTGTTTTTTTCTTCCTCTCTTGCTGCCTTCCTTTGTGGTTTGATGGCTTTCTGCAGTGTTATGTTTTGAAGGCTTTCTATTTCTGTCTTGTGCTTTTGTTAAAGATGTTTGCTTTGTGGTTACCACTAGCCTTACACAGAACATCTTATACTTAGCCTATTACAAGCTGATAACAACTTAAATCTGACCAAATACAAGTATACACTTCCACACTCTCATTTTATTATCTGATGTCAGAGTTTGTATCATTTTGTAATGTATATCTTTTACAATTTATTGTAGCTATAGTTGTTACTATTATTATTAAATTTTTTTTTGTCTGAGACAAAGTTTCACTGTGTTGCCCTATGGCAGTGGTTCTCAACCTTCCTAATGCCACAACCCTTTAATACAGTTCCTCATGGTTGGGGGTTACCACAACCATGAGGAACTGTATTAACTCATTGGGGGTCACCACAACATGAGGAACTGTATTAAAGGGTTGCGGCATTAGGAAGGTTGAGAACCACTGCCCTATGGCATCATCATAGCTCACAGCAACTCAAAATGTTCAGCTCAGGTGATCCTCCTGCCTCAGCCTCTTGAGTGGCTGGGACTACAGGAACTTGCCACAACATCTGGCTAGGTTTTTTCTATTTCTATTTATTATCTTATTTTACATTTTATTTTTGAGACAGAGTCTCACTTTGTGGTCCTCGGTAAAGTGCTACAACATCACAGTTCACAGCAACCTCAGACTTTTGGGCTTAAGTGATTCTTTTGCCTCAGCCTCCCAAGTTGCTGGGACTACAAGCACCTGCCACAATGCTAGGCTATTTTTTGTGTTGTTGCAGTTGTCATTGTTGTTTCTGCTGGCCTGGGTGGGTTTGAACCCACCAGCCTCAGTGTATGTGGCATCCTGCCTACTGAGCTACAGGCGCCACCTTTTTTTCTATTTTTAGTAGAGACAGGGTCTCATTGTTGCTCAGACTGGCCTCAAACTCCTGAGATCAAGCAATCTGCCTCCCTCAGCCTCCCAGAGTGCTAGAATCAGGCTTGAGCCACTGTGTCTAGCCTTTAGCTATAGTTATTATTAAAAGTTTTGTCTTTTAAGTTTTGTACTAGGGATAAAATTCTCTTACACACTATCATTACTGTCCTAGAGTATTTTGAACATGGCTATGTTTTACTTATACCATGAGTTTTGTGCTTTCATATGTTTTATATTATTTATTAGCATTTTTGTTTGTTTGTTTCAGCTTAAAGAACTCCCTGAAGCAATTCTTTATTTCCCTCTCATTTCAGAAAAATAGGCTTGCTGGATAAAGTATTCTTAATTGGCATTTTTCCCCTTCTGCACTATAAACATATATCTCATAGTCTGTAGGGTTCATGTCGAGAAATCATAGTCATATTGGCATTCCTTTGTATATGATATATTTTTTATAACTTGCAGCTCTCATAATGTTTTCTTTGTCTTGGATCTTTTTTTTTTTTTTTTTTTGACAGAGTCTCACTATGTCACCCTTGGTAGAGTGCTTTGGTGTCACAGCTCACAGCAACCTCAAACTCTTGGGCTCAAGCAATTCTCTTACCTCAGCCTCCCAAGTAGCTGGGACTACAGGCGCCTGCCACAATGCCCAGCTATTTTGTTGTTGTTGTTGTAGTTGTCATTGTTGTTTTTAGCAAGCCCAGGCTGGGTTCGAATCCTTCAAACCTACCAGCCCCAGTGTATATTGCCAGCCCCCTAACCACTGAGATATTGGTGCAGAGCCTATCTCGGGTTTTTGATAGTTTGATTAATACATATCTTGGTATACTTCTTAAGTCTAATTTGATTGAATTTGATTGGCAGGATAAATATGGAAACTCTGTAAAACCCTTTCAATTTTGCTGTAAACCTAAAACTTCTCTAAAAAATAAAATTTATAGATAAATAAATAAATGGTTATGAGCTGTAGGAGTACTGTCTTTGCACCAGAATTTCTGGTTCCAGCAGGTTGTGTGTGTGTGTATACCCATATTTTTTTTCTTTTCTTTGTTGCCCTCAGTAGAGTGCCACAATGTCATAACTCACAGCAACCTCTTGGCTCCAGCCATTTTCTTGCCTCAGTCTCCCAAGTAGCTGGGACTATAGACACCCACCACCATGCCCAGCCAGTTTTTCTATTTTTAGTGGAAATGGGGTCTCACTCTTGCTTAGGCTGGTCTCTAACTTCTGAAGTCTCACTCTTGCTCAGGCTGGTCTTGAACTTCCACACTTAAGTAATTCACCTGCCTCAGCTTCCCAGAGTGCTAGGATTACATGTGTGAGCCACTGCACCCAGCTTTATTGTATACATTTGAGGTACACAACATGACATTATAAGAAATATATATGTGTGTGTGTAAATGGTTATTATAGTGAAACCACTTAACATATCCATCATCTTAGTTATCCAATCCCCCTCTGCCATGGCCAGAACAACTATAAATTCATTTATCAAACAATCCTGAATACAATACACTGTTATTAACTATAGTCCTCCTATTGTACATTAGATATCTTTACTTATTAACCCTGTATATTTGCAACTTTGTACCCTTTAACTTACATCTCCTCATTTCTTTCCCCCACCTCTACCTCTGGTAGCCACTGTTCTATTTTCCATCTCTATATATTTGGACACCTTTTAATTTCTCGCTGATTTGACTTTGGTCTTGTTCTTCCCCCACTTTCTTCCGATTTTTCCCAGGCCCTGACCTTAGGGAGTAGAGGTGAGAGGAAATAAAGAGGAAGTGGAGGAGGTAGAGGAGACCAAGGAGGAAGAGGAGAAGACTAGGCTGAGAACAATAGTTATTTATAACAGAAATCTCAGGTACCAAAAAACCCCAGCTCTTTTCAGGAACAAACAAAAAAGGTAATTGAAATAACTGGGTGACAAAGTACAAAAGCAGGAATAACTTTCTCTGTGCTTCATTTTCAAGGCCTCAAATAAATCCATCCTACTTTTCATAGACACTTGCCTCACTCCTCTCCCTCACCCTTCACCACCCAACTCCATTTGGCACTGTCTGAAATTCCAGTGAACTGAAACCCTGCAAAGGCTGTAGGAGCCTTAGAGCCCTGAGCATAAGGGCTCAGGCCACATCATACCTGTTCTTGTTTTCAAAGTTCTGTTTCATCTCAACACAGCGGAGATCCATTTCATTAGAAAGCTAGAAACAAAACCATCATCAACATCAACACCACTGGATTAGGAACCCCTGCCCCACTCTGATCTGTGCCTTTTGAGAAGCCTTCCAATTCATGGAAGACACCCCCCTCCCCATTCCTTTCCCACTGTGCTCTTCAGTGCCAGAGAGCACACTGTTACTGAGGGAATGGAATAATTTTTGCCTTGATCTGTGTTGCTTTGCACTTAGTTCATAATGTGGGTGCATGTTTCTTACCAACTGGTTTTGTGGGTGGGTCTGGTCTCCTCTGATAGACTATGATTGCTTTGTAAGATCATAGTTTTGGAATTCTTGGATATATAATTAAGTTGAGTAGACCAATCATTTATTAACCAAAAAGCTTGACTTGAAAGAGCCAGAAAGGGCTAAGATTCATACCCCGACTTCAAGGAATATAAAATCCTCTGCTAATCCATACTTGTTGATAGCACAGTTGGGTTCTAACAGACAGGATTTGCTCATCTTCAGGGGAAACTTTGTTCTGCATGTTAGTTCCTCTGGCCAGTGTCTCAGGAGAAATAGTCCTCCCTGTCACACAAGGCAAGGGTTTGGGGCTTATCCTTGACCCTCTCTGATAACGGGGCACAACCCAGTGGGCAGGCCTGCCACTCTTATGGAGGCTAGCACAGTGGCACAACTCTCTTCCGCAGGGCCACACAACAAATTGGGTGTTTGCAAGTGGGAAAATTTTCAGGACCACAATCTAAGTCCCTTCCATGGAAACAGACTCTAAAAATTTTCAGCAAAGCCTGTGATCCTGAGTAAAAATGTGCATTTTGCTCCATAACCCATCACCGTTGAGCTGAATTATTTTACTTTCCTGAACTCCAATTTCCTTTCTATAGAAGGAGATTATAAACCTGGCAGGATTTTCAAATAAATAATGATTCAGTAGCAGGGGAGCCCTCTGACTGAGTCATAAGCTGAGTGTGGGTCACTGTAGGATTTAGTGTCATCAGGGACATGTCAGAGAGTGAGAGGCTGCCTGCATGAGAGTAAAACCTCGCAACATGGTTTTAATTACACTAGGGAGGGTGTTTCTGAGCACGGGCTGTGAGCACTGGCTGTCACTCCAGCCCAGGTCACCAGGTAC
Source organism: Galagoides demidoff (assembly GCA_963574575.1). NCBI lineage: Eukaryota > Metazoa > Chordata > Mammalia > Primates > Galagidae > Galagoides > Galagoides demidoff. Next base: position 9,149 of record CAUYQV010140700.1, read on the forward strand.
ACCTGCTTAAGGTGGGAAGGAGGTCACTGTGATGAAACAGATGGTAAAATTTAAAGAGCTGTCAGTAATATCCTCACGAATGACTGAGAGTGAGAAGTGACAGTGGATTCTGACATGCAACATTGACAGCTTATACAATCACAGTGACTTCTAGGAAGAGCAGCTCTGCGCCTCTAGTGAGAGCCTGGCAACCTCTGAAGTTTAACGCACCACAAGGGCCAGACAGGAAATGACCAGCGCCCCCTATAGGGGAGAGGCACCTAGAGTCCTGGAAATGAACCAGTTAAGTGTTGAGAAGGGCCTTGAGTTCTTGAAACTATGGATTAACAATGAGTCAGAGAAATACTTCTGGGCGACACAGTCCTGTCTTTAGAGTCCTGTCACCTGGACAACATGCCTCAAAGTGCTTGAAATCTTGCTCAACACATAGGTGATCTGAAAATATTAGTCTTATTCTATCCATGAAGATGATGGCTAAGACAAGGATCACTCACCAATTTCTGGGCAGACTGATGGTCTCTGTTCATTTGTTCTATTATTGCCATCAGCTCTGAGATCTGCTCTTCCAGGTCAGAAATGATATCAGTCCTGTAGGACAAATAATTTTTTATCATCCATGGAGCTTACCTTTCCATGACCGGCCCCTGAGCATGACTGGCTCTGGTCTGAGGCAAGCCGGCCATATTATGTACTTGCTCCATGATTTTGGGATGACCCAGAGGGAAGAGAGTGCTCTTGGAAAAGGCATTTAGCAAGAGTCTCAGCTCTGGCTCTTTTAGGTAAGAAAGCCCAATGGGAGCTGGGTGGTTTCATGTCCTAATGTATAGAAGGGAAATGGGAATATGCCAGAATTTTCTTTTTAAAACAGGGGTTTGAGGGCAGCAACTGTAGTTCAGTGAGTGGGGCACCGGCCCCACATACTGAGTTTGAACCCACCACTGACCAAACTGCAACAAAAAAATAGCTGGGCATTGTGGCAGGTGCCTGTAGTCCCAGCTACTCGGGAGGCTGAGGTAAGAGAATCACCTAAGCCCAAGAGCTGGAGGTTGCTGTGAGCTGTGACACCACAGCACTCTACCAAGGGTGACAAAGCAAGACTCTGTCTCTTAAAAAAAAAAAAAGGTTTGACTTTGATTTGAGAGTGTTAGTTAAAACAGTGGAGGGAGTTCAGAGTAAAAGGAAATTAGAGGTGGGATATAGGATTGATGTGACAGTGAATCATAGACAAATAATGGTCCAGATATGGGACTAAGAGGGAATTTGAGAGTGGTTTTCAGAGCAGATGATACTCTTCTGTGTTTCTGGGTCTAAGAAGGCTTCCATGTCATCTCTTAAATTATTCAGGTCTGTCCGGTGGAGCTGGAGTAGACAGGGTGGGCGGCAGTGCTACGTGCCTTGGAGCTGAAAGGAGTTTCTTGATTCAAGAGGCCTTGAGCCCTTTGGCCAATCACCCTCCATGTTGAATGAGCACAGGAAGAATGTGGGGTGAAAAAACATGAAAACTCTAGGAGTAAAGGGTGCCAGAGGATGGGAAAGATGAAAGGGCAGGAGAAAGTTGAATAATGGGGCATTCTTTTGAACATCATCTTCAGTGTAAACAACACTCACAGTTTTACCGGGAAATACAAAATGCTATTATGTTTTATTAAGGTACATGGTGACAACTTTCTGATGGGTACATGGCCCATTCTTCTCATCTCCTCTCCTCATGGATGAGCCAGGAAAAGAAAACAGAGGTTGAATGCCTCCAGTGGATGTGAAGGCAGGACCGAGGGTCTGACTTCTCTGGGCCACGTCAGAGCAGGGCAACTCAGCAGCACAGCCCTTCAGCCTCACTCACAATCTGAATCCTTTGCCAGAGGCAGCCACTTCTAGCAGTTTGGTTTCTTTACAGTAGTAGACTCTGTGTGTGTATACACAGGTGTGTTTTCTGTTGTTGTTGGGTTTTAGATTTGTGTCCTGGAAAAATAATTCTCATAGCAAAATAAGCCTTTAGGAAAAGACACTTAAAGAGCAATTCAGTAGTACAGGTAAGATCTAAGATGCCTGAACTTGGGTAGAATAGTGGGGGAGAAGATACAAATGAGAGATTAAGAAGTGGAAGTAGAGGTGTGGAGATATCCAATAGGGCATAGGAGGACAGGGGTGGGGCTTGACTGACAGAGAGGATGGCTGTGTGCTCAAGGGGATGGAGCAAGCTGGGACCTTCCACACTGCATCCACCAGGGGCATGAACTGAGTGGTACTTTTAATTTCGGAGTAGCATGAGGGTATAAATGTTTAGGTTGCAATGTTTGCATTTGTTAAGTAAGATCCCTATTGTAGTTGTGCCCCTCACCCAGGAGGTGTGCCATAGACTCTTACCTTTAGGTGAGAGCACACTGATCCCCCCTCCCTCCTCATCCATACCCCCACCTTGAATTAAATTGAGTTTTTCTCTTGTGTGGGCATGTATTGCTTCATCTACGGGCTTCAGATTAGTATTAAATACATTGGATACTTGCTTTTCTATTCTTGCAATACTTTACTAAAGAGAATGTTCTCCAATTCCTTCTATGCAAAAGATGTAAAGTCTCCATCTTTTTAATGGCCCAATAGTATTCCATGGTATACATATATCACAGTTTATTAATCCATTCATGGGTTGATGGGCACTCGGATTGATTCCACACCTTAGCAATTGTAAGTTGAGCTGTGATAAACAATCTAGTGCAAATGTCCTTATAATAAAATGATTTTTTTTTCCTTCTGGGTAGATACCTAGCAATGGGACTGTGGGATTAAATGGCAAGTCTATTTTGAGTTCTTTGAAGATTCTCCATATTTTTTTCCAAAGAAGCTATATTAAAGTTTACAGTCTCACCAACAGTGTAAAAGTGTTCCCCTTTCTCCACAATCTGACCAGCATCAGCAGCTTTGGGACTTCCTGATGTGGGCCATTCTCACTGGGGTTAGGTGATATCTCAGGGTGATTCTGATTTGTATCTCTTTGATGATTAGGAATGATGAGCATTTTCCCCAGGTTTGTTAAGCCATTCATCTATCTTACTCAGAAAAAGTTCTGTTCATGTCTCTTGCCCAGTGATAGCTGGGACTGTTTGCTCTTTTTGTTGTTGATTAATTTGAGGTCTCTATAAATTCTAGTTAACAACCCTTTTTTAGATTCATAACTTGCAAATATCTTTTCTCATTCTGAAGGTTGTCTATTTGCTTTAATCGTTGTGTCCTTAGCTGTGCAGAAGCTTTTTAGTTTAATTAAATCCCATTACTTATTTTTGTTGTTGTTGCCATTTGCAATGGAGTCTTCATAAAATCTTTCTTCAGGCTGATAGCATCAAAAGTTTTCCCCACACTTTCTTCCAGGATTATTATTATTATTATTATTATTATTTTTGAGACAGAGCCTCAAGCTGTCCTCCTGGGTAGAGTGCTGTGGCATCACAACTCACAGCAACCTCCAACTCCTGGGCTCAAGCGAGTCTCCTGCCTCCGCCTCCCAAGTAGCTGGGACCACAGG
>CAUYQV010140702.1:0-14412 GCA_963574575.1 Galagoides demidoff
AAAAAAAAAAAAAGAAAGAAATTATGTCATGAAGAGCCTCCAAATTTGTCCTGTATAAAGTCAGTGACAAGGCAGGATAAGATTACTAAGATCAGGGGCTCTAGAACCAAATAGCTTATGTTGGACTATTACCTGCTAGGAATGCAGTTGGCAGGGAGCCACAGGAGATGCTGATAAAGAGCCTAAAACAGGGGAGGGATTTTTCCGGCCCATCCAGTAAGGAGTTTGGGAAAAGGCAGTCCTGAGCTGGTACAGTAGCCCAAAGGCGTCACTGGGAACCTGGGGTCCTTCCATCTTCTTACTCCATCATGCACATATTTATAGATAATCTGCCTTGCGGTCACAAGGTGGCTACTGCACCTCTGGTCATCATATCTGTGTTCCCTTTAAATAAGCAGAAGGAAGAGGATGTGGGAAACAGGAAAGGTGAAGGGTTCTTCCTTAGCTAGGCTTCATCTTTTTATCTGGAAAGGTTTGCCTATTCCTATTGGCCAAAATTGTGTCATAGGGCTACTCCTAGCGGCAAGGGAAAACTAGGAAGATGAGCATTCGGCTTTGTAGCCACAGAGTAAAGGAAGGAAAGAAAAGGGAAGCTTGGTGATGGCTCTTGGATAGTTCATATACTGTGTGTGCCCCAACCACTTGCTGACTGTGTAACCTTGGGCAAGTCACTTAACCCATCCAGCCTTAGTGTCTCCATTAAAAATTGAGATAATCATAGTCTCTATACTATGCAGTGAGGTCATACAATGCCTGAAATATAGGAAACTCTCAGTAAATGTTAGCTGTTATTGTTATTACTCTGAGGATCAATTATTCTAATGGGGGCATCAGAGGCACAGGGGAAGAATACTGGGGTGAGGTGTTTGCTATGTCCCTTTTACTGTTTACTGTTTGGGTATAGCCTTGGAAAGCTTGGTTCACTTAGGTCACTTGCTCTGGGGCAGCAGGTGGGTCAGGACTAAGTTTCAATGCAATGTTTGGAGTCAGTCAGAGGGGTCCTGGGGTTCGGGCATGCAGCTGGGTGTGGGTGTGTCCCATCTTCAGGGGCAGGGAAACTCAGTAGCAGAGGGGAATAGGGAGTGGCAAGTATTAGGCTGCCTGGGGCCCCTCTGGCTGGTGAAGGTTCATTTCAATGAGTGAAATTTGGCCCTGAGCCCTGCTGCCACATTTCTCTTCCTCACTATTGGAGAATCAGAACAAATCGATTGTGAGCATCTTTAATAAATTGATTTAATTTGGTGAATAAAAAAGGCCAAAAGAGGGGGAAATATGTATTGCTCGCAGCTATAGGGCCAGTGGTTAATCTCAGCTTCATAACCCTCTGCTGGCGGTGGCTTAAATAATTAAGTGGATTGAAGGCTGACTAAATTATGCTCCCTCCTCTACACTGGCTTGTTCTTAGAGGAACCAGTGGCCCATGTAGTCAGCCCACTCTTCTTCCCAAGCACACAGGCACCCTTAGGGACCAGGGGATGATGTGTGGGTCCATGCCCAAGTGGGCTCAAAACATGTGTATACACATCCCTAAACACCTGTGCACACCCACACATTCGCATCAAATCACCCCCAGCACAGATGAGGCAGAAGAGGTGAGGGGATCAAGTTAGGGGGTGGGTAGTGGAGTGGCTGTCTACCTGCTGCCCCGCCCCTGGCCAGGAGGTGGGCTCCGCCCAGATGCTGCTGCAGCTACAGCTCCTCCTCTCCTGGGGGCCCTGCGCTCCAGCTGGCACCCGCCTCGTTAATAAAGGCAGATTGCTGCTCAGCTCGTCCCCAGCACTCCTGACGGGGCCATTAATATTCCAGGGAAAATTAACTCCCCCTCTGCTCTTGCCTCTGCAGCCTCGGGGTCCTGCCTGACAGATGAGGACCCCTAGCTCAGACAGAGATGCTGGAACCTGGGCACCTGAGATGACCTCTGGAGGTTAGGTACTCCTGTGTCCACCAGGCCCTTTCAGGTTTCACCTATGAAAGTGGACAGGGTGAAGAAAGAGTTAGAGATAGACGCAGACAGAAAGAGCTATAGAATGGCTCATAGAACTGTGCTCAGTGTGGGACTCTGGAATGGAATATTAAGGGATCTAATTCAGTGCTTTTATTTGGCTCAGGAAATGCAAGAGTGACCTACCTGCTGTCACATGGCAGGAGTAGAACCTGGACTAATAATTTGTGGTGAGTGACCTTTGCAGTTGGACACCAGGCCCTGGGAAGATGGACAGTGTCTCCGCTTCCCTCTGGTATGGGGCATAGGTGTGACAAGAATGGCAATGTTGTCCTACTGGGGAGCTACCAGTGAGGTAAGGTCTCAGCAACCCTGCCCACTAAACTTTGGGGCCCCACCAGGGATCTATTGCCATCAGGGAATGGGGACCATGGTAGTTCTGCCCCAGGACCCCAGGCCTAGCTTCTCCCAGAGGGGGTCTCTCATAACTCCTTTTCTGCCTGATAGTGGCCAGCCAGGGTCTAAAGGTGGCAGAGACACTAAAGGAGGAAAAGTGGGAGACAGGAGAGAAGGGAAACCACCCTTCATCTGAAGACATGCCCAATGCTGGAATGCCGCCCGTTCTCTGCCAACCTCCAGCTCTCCTGTGTGCAGCACCTGTGCCACCCACCCCCAACACACATACACATACCTGCTGAAGTACACACAAGTACCCATGGAGCTCATCCATTCCTGAGATGTGACTAGCCCCTAAACACTGATGACTCTTGTGATAATAAAAACAAACATTTTGTCTCTGCCCCTGGTTCCTGGCACACAGCTCCTAAAACCCTTGGAATCTCCAAAGTGAAAAGTATCTTTTGTAAACTAATGAGATAACTGCAGGCTGGGGACCCCTGGATAGCTTCTGGATAGGAGCTTATCACTAGAAAGATCAAGGCGGAATTAGAGGGCTAGAACTTTCAGATCTATTTCTCCAAATTCTGGGGAGGAAAAGGGGCTGGAGATTGAGTTCCATCACCAATGGCCAAAGATTTAATACATTATGCCTACACGATGAAACCTTCATAAAACCCCCTAAAGGTTGGGACTTGGGGAGCTTCCAGGTTGCCAAACATGGGGAGTGGTATGCCAGAGAGGGCATGGAAGCTCCCTGCCCTATTCCTCTTTTTCATTTGCCTGTTCCTGAGTTATATCCTTTATGATAAACTAGTAATATTAACAGTAAGTAAAGTGCTTTCCTGAGTTCTGTGAGCCATTTTAGCAAATTATCAAGCTGAGGAAGACATTGTGGGAACGTCTGCTTTATAGCTGGTTGGTCAGAAGTATAGGTAGTAATCTAGAACTTACAACTGGTGTCTAAAGTGGGGGCAGTCTGTGGGACTGAGCCCTTGACCTATGGGGTATGCATTAACTCCGGGTAGTTAGTGTCAGAATTAAACTGAACTGTAGGATACCTGGTTGGTGTGTGGAGAATCAGAGAATTGGTTACGGGAGGAAATGAGTGGAGGAAAACCCCACACATTTTGATATCAGAAGTGCTGTAAGAACAGTCAAAACCCAACCTTGTCTTCAGTCCATCTGCTCTCTAAGCTCTTGACTCCTCTCTCTGTGACAGCAGGGCTTGCAATGGGCCATGCCTCCTGGTTCTTATGTTCTATGTAGTTCCCAGCTTCTGAACCTGGGCTGGTCCCAGTCATGTGATAGAAGTTATGCTGTGTGACTCGAAGGCTGGGGCACTAGAAGCCTTGCAATTCCTAGCCCTGGAATGCTCACACCGAGGTCACTCCTTAGAATCTGGCCTCCATGCTAGGAGCAGCCCAGGCAGGGCTCCTGTCCACAGCCTCAGCTAGCTCACAGCAGGGTCATCAGTTGTGTGAGGGGACCTGTTTGCATCCCACCTACTAGAAGCTTCAGATAACCCTGCCCCAGCTATCACCTGACTGCAATTGCACTGGAGACCCTAAGTCAAAAATGCCTAGTTAAGCCCAGAAAACCCATGAAAGAGAAATTGTGTGACACCACTAAGCTTTGGGATGGTTGACAATAAATGATCAAATACAAGGAAAGCCCAGGTAAGACTTTCGACAGAATAGTTTACACTTTGGGGAATCCTGGCTATAAGACTCTTCTGGATTTTCTTGTGGGGCCACTGTCAGAGGTAGGTGGGGTTTCTCTTAAAGGTAGTCAACAATCACTCAACTGGGGCACAAAGGGATCCAACAAAATTGAAGAACAACTGGGGACTAGGTCTTAGACCAGAGGAACTAAGATTAAATTTACCTTCAAATAACAGAAAATCCTTGCTGACAAGGCTGATATGGCACTTGTGTCATGGCCCAGGCTGCAGGGCTGTTGCATGGCAAACTCCAGAGGTGCCCTTCACAGTATATTCTGTGATAGGCACCTCCTGGAACACACCATAGAATTCTATATTGTGAAGAGTGCCCAGAGTGGGCAACGTTGGGTACTGCCAGGCTTCTTCTACCTTGTTGCTCCAATGTATGTGGCTTCCATTCCAAGGTCACATCCTACTCTGTGATCTAAGATCACTGTTGGAGCTCCAACCATCACATCTGCTTTCCTACTGTTGAGAGGGAGAAATGATGAATGATAAAGTCCACACTTTCTTCCTTTATGCCCTGTCAGTCAGACTTAGTCACACAATCATAGCCAACTATAAGCAAGGTTGGGAAATGTTATTCTGAATGGGTATGAGCCCAGCTTTAGATCAGGAGTTCATGGAAGGTAGTGAATATTGGAGGATACTAGCAGACTCTCTGGGAAGGGGAGCCTTTGTTTTCTGGGTGCAGGGATCAGCTCCAGTTTGAAGAGGCTAGGGTAAGAGGCCCAGGGCCATGTGGGAAGAAGCAGAGGGCAAGGCTGGGCATAATACAGGGGACTGACCTCTGAAGAGATCCCTTGGAGTGGCCATAACATAGAATTATTCCCAAGTCTTCAGGGAATTGCTAAACCCACAGGTGGAACTGTATAGGGAGGTAGAGAATCAGGAAAGGCTCTGTCTTGTGCTCAGAATAAGTCAGATGGAGAAGGAGAGGGCCCTTCCTAAGGCCTATGGTAGCAATGAGCCCAGGAGGGTGCTGCTAAGGATATCCAAGTCCAGTGTTCTAGGTCCCAGAAACAGGCCTCTCTCTGGCAATCTGCCATGGGGCCAATGTACTGTCTTAGCAGACACCACCTTACCACCTTCCACACTTCTGTCTGCTCCAAACTTGCTGCTATTTCTGCCCCCAAAGCTTCCTGTCATTCCCACGTCCCACTTCCTACTGACCCTCTGCTCCTCACATTACCTGCACTAAACTACTATGCCTGGCCCCATCAAGCCACAGTCCTGATGTGACATACCTTATTGCTAGTCCTCAGAACCTCCCATAGCAGACTGAAGTTGGTTCTCATTTTACACCTGAGAAGAGTGAGGCTCAGAGAAGTTAAGAAACTTGCCCAACTTCCCAGAGGCTGAACCAGAATTCTAACCCAGGCTAGCCTCACTCTGAAATCAGTGCTGTCTGCTCCAGCTGTGCCTGGCCTGTCAGCCTCCATTTATGTCGAACATACTCCTAGTCTCCTCACATTCACCAACACACACAGCGCAGTGCGCAGGCCCCTTCCCTCGGGGCCTCATTCTCTTCCACCAACTCATTTTCGTATTCTTGCAGGTGGCTCAGTATTGAAAAATCTTACCGGTTTCTTCTAACAGAGTCAGCTCCTCCAGCAGCTAAGCTTTTACCTTGACCAGGCCTCAGGCCTTCTTACAAGCTCTTGCTGCCCATCTGCCCCACCAGGAACTTCTCCCCAGTTCATTGCCCGGGCTACTTCTCATTTGTTAGGTCTCAGCCTAAATGTCACTTCCCCAAAGAACGTAAAACGATGAGATTTTGGAAAGAAGGAGAGCCATTTTTCAAAAGTTAAACATAAATTCACCATATGACCCAGTAATTCCACTCCTAGTAATTTGTCCAAGAGAAATGAAAACACCTGTCCACATATGACTTGCATGTGAGTGTTCCATGGTACAGATAGATCACACTTTGTTTATTCACCAGTGAGACCCTGAGACTGGGGCTGTTTCCGCCTTTTAGTTGGTGGTAATGCTATGAACATTCATGTATATGTTCTCATGTAGGCATATGCTTTCATTTCTCATATATATTTAGGAGTGCAATTTCTGGATCATATGGTAACTCTCATTTTCAGTTGTTTGAGGAACTGCCAGACTACTTTTCTTTCTTTTTTTTTTTTTTTGAGACAGAGTCTCACTAGAGTGCAATAGCATCATAGCTCACAGCAACCTCAAACTCTTGGACTCAAGCCATTCTCTTGCCTCAGCCTCCCAAGTAGCTGCGACTACAGGTGCAGCCACAAGACCCAGCTATTTTTTGTTGTAGTTGTCATTGTTGGTTAGTTGGCCTGGGCCGGGTTCGAACCCGCCACCTTCAGTGTATGTGGCTGGCGCCGTAACCTCTGTGCTATGGGCTCCAAGCCTGCCAGACTGCTTTTCAAAGTGGCTGCATCACTTAACATTCCCACCAGAGGTGTATGAGCGTTTGGATCCTTCCACAACTTCACCAATACATGTTATATGGTCTTTTGATTCTAGCCATCATTGTAGGTGTGAAGTGGTATCTCCTTGTGGTTTTCATTTGCGTTTCCCTGATAACTAATGATGTCAAGCACCTTTTCATGTACTTATTGGCCATTTGTATATCTTCCTTGGAGAAATGTCTGTTCAGATCTTTTGCCTGCTTTTAATTTTTTTTTGTCTTTGTATTATTGAGTTATAAGAGTTCTTTATTCTAGATAGAAATCCCTTATCAATACATAATTTGCAAATATGTTCTCCCAGTCTGTGGGTCTCTTTTCACTGTCTTCATAGTGTCCTTTGAAGTAGACAAGCTTTTAGTTTTCATGAAATCTAATTTATCTATTTTTTTTTCATTACTTGTGCTTTTGGTGTTGTATCTAAGAATCCATTGCCAAATCTGAAATCAGGAAAAATTTCCCCTATGTTTCTTTTAAGAGTTTTACAGTTTTAGCTCTTACATTTAGGTCTTCTATTTTAAATTAACTTTTGTAGATGATGAATAAGGATCCAACTTCACCCTTTTGCATGTTGCTAACCAGTTGTCCCAGCACCATTTCTTGAAGACTATTCGTTTCCCACTGAATAGTCTTAGCACCCTTGTGGAAATTCAGTTGATCGTAGACATATGTACATTATTTTTGGACTCTCAGTTCTATTCCATTGAGCTATATGTCTACCCATTGACCTGTAAGATAGACCACATTGTTTTCATCACTGTTGGTTTTCTTTACTACCACACTGTGTGGAACACTATAGTTCAAATATTTATTGAATGTTTAAAGCCCAACAACCAAAACCATTAGGACTACACCTGTAAGCTTACTACAGTAAGAAAGAATGCACTCCAGAGAGCTTCTCAAGGATCTCAAAAAAGAGGGTTGTGAAAGAGACCTCTTCAAGAGTATAGTTGGTGCTGAGTGATTTTGAAAAAGTGGGGAAGTAGCAGTCTGTCTAGGGTTGAGTGCTTTTAAGAAGTGGGGCAATTTGGTAATAGGGAAGTTAATTTTTATCTAGGTGTTGGGAGAATTAAAGAATGGCCAGAGATATCACTGGTGGAGAAGCACTGGTCACTCAAAGAGGCTGGCCAGTCATCTGTAGCTGTGGAGTGGCCTTGCTATATGCTGTTCTGAGCCCAGTCTTTGTTCCTTTGGAAACTTGGCTTGATTGTCAGCAGGACTGTTTTCTGTTTTCATGGGAGTAAACAAATGGTCTCTGCTATGGAGCAAGTAGAGATTCAGGAGGCCATAGCAGCTGCACCATCCCATCACATCTATTCCCATGCTTGTCTTAGGCACCAACACTTAGTTAGGTAAGGGGCAAGACGTGCCCTCAGGGTATGATGGCCAGATCCTAGACCACTAACTCATTGTGTGGCTTGGGGCAGTCATTTTCCCAGTCTGGGCCTGTTTCCTCATCTGTAATACAGGGTGGCCATAAAGTTCATGTGCAATTTACTATGTTAAACTATTTTAAATTGCACACGAACTTTATGTCCACCCTATATTGGGAGATTGGATAGGACAGCATTCCTTCAAGTTCCCTTATCCATGACCTAGCTGTCTTCTGGTGCTATTTTAGAGGGAAATCTCTAGTAATACGTGTCCCTGTTTCACCAGCTGCTACCATGTGGTGCATTCACACACACACACACACACACACACACACACTCCCCCCAACACAGCTGTGACTCACCAGCCTCAAGCCCCTGACTCAGTTGTTTAGCTCAGCAGCTCCACACATTTGAATTTCATACCCTGGCAAAGTTTCCAAAACTCATTTTCAGGACCAACATAGGGTTGCCAATATTTTATTTTGTCAAATAGAACATTAAAAATAACAAATACTATCACCTGTTGCAAACATTGAATCACAAAAGAAAGGATAATACTCTTAAATTTCCTATGTTCTTCTCATTTCTTGGACAAGGAAGAAAACTCTTGTTAGAATGGACAATTGCTGTTTTTACCTGTGTTTGGGAAAGGCTATTTTATTTTATGGTTTTGGTTCTTAATAAAATGTAAATACTGTCTGAGGGCCAGCCCAAGTTGGCCACAGGGAGTGATGGCTCTTTGGAGGGTAGAGTGGCAGGGTGAAGTAGGAGTGGAAAAAAGTTCAGACCTAAGTCCTGGACACCAGATCTCTGGCAGAGCAACCAACCTGAGAGAGAAGGACTCACACCACATCCCCAGGCACATATCAACAGCCTTCCTAATTGTGAGGTTTGAAACAGGGACCTGGGAGAAAGTGTTGGGTAACACTGAAATGCTAATAAATGAAGCCTGCACCAGAAATTTCCTTTCTGGCATTGAAGCTGAGCCTTCTTAACACCTCCCTAGCTACCACATTCTACTTTCAGTCATTTCTACCTCAAATGTTTGCCCAAAGCCTGTGAGAAATTGTGTGTGTGTGTGTGTGTGTGTGTGTGTGTATGTGTGTGTGTGAGAGAGAGAAATTCCTGCAACTACCATAGATGGCTTTTGTAGAAGGGCATTAGAAGTGGAGGGTAAGTTGTCTGTCCCCAGAATAATAGTATATGTCTCTTTGTTAATCCTTTTGGGTCATAAGAAAATACCTGGCATGGGTGTGTTCACTCTGTGTCTGGACTGTGAAGAGCCATATTCAGAGTGGACCCCCTCTGACCTCCCACACATTCTCCCAGGTCCTAGATATGCCCTGTACTACTGTTCCTTTAAAAGGTGTCTGTATGTTACCAGAGGGGACCAATCAGCAGACAAGAGGAGGAGCTACTTGTGGTCCTGAGAACCAGTTGCGCCAATAAAGTAAGAGTCTTTGGGTAGGGCCAAGAGTGACAGCCTCCTGAGGGAACCAGGGGCAAATTTATTTAAAGGGACAGTGTATCAGACAGAGGAGATATAGAGAGTTCTGAATTCCTGATTGACCAGTACATCCCTAAAGTGGCTGTTTTCCTCCTGAAAGATAATAATTTGCTGGGAAAGACGAGTGATTTATCTGTCTAATTGGGCTTTTATTTGCATTTTAAATCATGCTCTTTTGCTAAACTAATGGACCCCCTATTTATAGATGACTCCAACACAAAGTGACTACTAATTACTACAATTAATATCACGTTAAGGGCTTGCCAGCCAACTTCACAGCAACATGTATCGCCTACTCATTTTCAATTAAGGCACATTGACAGGGAGAATACGTAGTTATTAAGAGCGGGCCCTGGGGTGTAATTATTGCTCACGAAGGTCATTAAGCAACTCCCCTGCAGGGTTGGCACCTTGGCACCCGGGGCTGGGGGCCCAGATCCATGTCTTACCCAGGGGCCATAAATGCTCAGCGCCCCAGGCTGCCAGGCAGATGGCAAGCCTGGCTCTGAGCTGCTGGAGGTGGAGCAGAAGATGCCAGGAAGCTGGGGCTGAGAGGGCTGTCCCTCCTGTTTCTGAAGACAGCGATTGTGGCAGCCACCAGAAAGCTGACAGGAGGACTGCAGCCTCCCTACTAGAGTGGCATTGAGCAGCATCTACAGAGACCTCCTCTAGGCAGGAGGTTGGCACTAGGGACACAGGGCAGAGGAAGCCTGGTAAGCAAACCTTTCATGATCAGAAGGAGGCCTGGACTCCTAATGCTAGGGAGTGGCCACTTGTGAGGAGAGGGAGGAGGAGGAGGAGAACTTGGAGGTGAGGAGAAGCCATGAGAGAGTAGGAAAAGACCTGGAAAGGTAGGGCCCAACTAACCCCTGGTTCTTCTCTACCTGGTGACCACAGCTTACCTGCTATGGGCAATGTATAGGCTGGCAGCTCTGGGCCCAAACTCAGGACCCACGCAAGGTAAGGCCAGCAACCTCTGGGGGCCTGAGATGGGAGATGAAAAGCCCAGGGCAGTGGTGTTTTAGAGCCATGTCTGCAAACTAGTTGAAGGCCTTCTGGACCTGAGAGACACAATTGACACAATTGTGAGACTTGAAAGCTCGCAATTGACCATAGTGGATGGCTTAAACTACAAAACACCTCATACAAACTTTCCGCCTCAGAGAACTGGTTATGCTGTGCTGGGCCAGCCTGATAGGGTGCTACACGCAGGGCCTTGTTTGAGTTTATTCCTTTAGCATGTTACCCCATGCACATGTAGTGTATGTAATTAGAACTCAATAGGTGTTTACTGAACTGAGGAAGCCTACTTCTAAGAAAGGAGCACAGGGATAGAACAGGGGCACAGGAGTGAGGCAGGAGCTATGTTTACCTCTAGAATATTGTCTTGATTTGGGACAAACCCGTAGGTTTAGACAGATACTCCCTACCCCTGGCCTCAGCCTCCAAGGAGGCCCCTGTTACCAGCCCACCTGCCTAATCAGGAAGGATTATGAAGCCTTGATGGGCAAGTGGGCTCTGGGGCCTGCTGGGAAGGGAAGGGAGGGCCTTGAGTCCTCCGGGAGGGAGAGACTGGGGTGGCCATGGGACTTGTAGGGAAGCCCAAACCATGGCTATCATGTCCTGCTGTCTCTGCTTTCCAAGAAGCTTCTGCCCTTCACTCCTGTGCTGACAAAACCTTCCCAGGTTCTGTCCTTACTCCTCTGCCCTTGCCACCCCATTGCCTTTTTCCTTGGTGTCCTGGCCCTTTCCAGATCACCTCCCTCTAGTGTATTCTGTATTCCTTCACTATCGCCTCATGGTAGATCTTCATCAGTATTGGGGGAGAGAAGAGAGAGGAACTGGACGGGTCAGGATCAGGTCTGCCTATATGTAAATCATAGTGGCTAGAGTAAGATACAAGTTTCTCTCTCACCTTATTGTAGGAGATCCAGGGCTGGTTCATGGCTGTGCCATCTCACGGTATGGCTTCCACTTCACAGTCTAACATAGTGGCCTTCACTTCTGTCTGCCTCTCACTGGGGGAAGGAGGACAGGGCAGGAAGAAGAGCACACTCATCCCTTAGAGGCACTTCCTGAAATCCATAGGTAGCAATTGTTCTGGCTCTCCTGTCTTGTACCTGAGCAGTGGCCTCCTTGGGTTTACAGAAGAACCTCCTTTGCCTCCAGATCCAGCAGCTGCCCCAAGAAGGCAGCATGTCAGAATTCTGGGAAGATGGCCGACTGGTAGCAACCCTCATCAGAGGCTCCTGAGCAAAGGAAGAAAAACTAGATGGAATCAGACTCTACTAAGCCAAAGACGGGAGCTGAGCCAAGAAAGAAGTTTGGCAAGCTGTAACTCCAAGGAAGTGCATTCAAGAAAACAAATGACAGGTACAAAGCCTATTGACCAGAGGATGGGAGACCCCTCCCCCAAGCAGGAGGCCTGAAGCAGCCTAGCTATGAAAGAGCAGGGAACAAAAGACCTCTCATTTTACCTCGCTGGAGAGAGCTGCTAAACTCCAGGTCTCTTTCTCCAGGAAGGTCCCACTTATGAACCTAGACACTACCCTGCCAGGCATAAAATTGAACAGATATTTTTCCCCATAAGTCCAAACTCCCAGTAAACCCTTTCCCCCTCTCATGGCAGTCTGAAGATCACCCCCTGCAGAGCACAGAGTGTTTGGTTTTGTCCTGAGAGACCTGGGCATAGTGTGGACCGCCAACCATCAGGACAAAATCTGTGACTAATGGGGAAGAAAGAGGGTGTGGGAAGAAAGGGACACTCGGTGGGAGAAGGAACAGTCCCCTGGTTATGACCATGCCCAGCCAGTGATAGTGTTGACCCTTGGTTTGGGCTGTGTCTGATAGGATGGGGTGCAGAACCCTCGGCTCTGCCAGCACCCACAGCAAGAGAGTGGTTGCCCTGTGTGGACTGAGTTTGGCAGACAAGGCTGTTCCCTGCTGGGCCTGTGAGCAGAGGCTTAATAGGCTTGGACTGTGACCTGAGAGCAAGGGTGTGGTCTCCTGATTCCAACAGAACCCTTGAGCTGTGGCTTACTGGGTGTGAACCAAGCCCTGCGGGCTAGGGTGTCCTCCACTACCTCCAGGGGGCTGGTAAGCAGAGGCTTTACCAGGTGAGGAGTGAGACCTCTGGGAGGAGTGTGGTGCCCTAACTCTAACAGAGTCTGTGAACAGAGGTTTGCCAGGTGGTGGACTGAGACTGGCAGGTAGGGCATGGTCCCCTGACTCCAACTTGTTGGCAGGCACTACTCCAGACCCTACTCCAGAGGCTAGCTGTGTGTGGACTGAGACCGGTAGGCGGGGGCATTACCCCTGGCTTCAGCTGGGCCTATGAGCAGAGAAGCAGACAATAGTGTGGACTGAGTCTGGCAGGTGGGAGTGTGGATCCCCGGCTCCAACTGTGCTTTGAATCCCTTTATTTTGAATTGTCCTTGAATCCCTCTCTGTTGGGCAGGGTTGCACTGCCAGAGACAATTTGGTTAGAACCTGTGTCTGGGGCTGTCTACTCTGGGACATTCTGAGGTTGACCTTTGAAGTTCTGTAGTGGAAAAGAACTGAAGGGTGGGGGCTGGGCATTGCAGGTATTTGTATCTCTTCACAGTCAAGATTTAAATCTAATAGAGTGGTTTCTTAGGATAGGGTAGAGGTTGGCTGATATCAAAACAGAGCAAGCCTGCACTATCTCACCAAGTAGGTCCTCAGAGTCTCTAGAAAAAACTCTGAAAGGGCCCTTTTTAAGGTTGTAGGAGATAAACCACAATTACAAAGCCTAGGGCTTTGGTAAGGGGCTAACTCTACTACCTGGGAACCCCAATTCAATCACCCTACCTGTTCTAATAACCAAACAGTAGAAAATAAACATGGTGCAGACTCAACAAAAGAACTCTGGCAACATGAATAACCAGAGTAGATCAACCCCCCCCCCCCAAGAAATGACAAAGGAGATACAACTGAAGATGCCATGCATAGACAAATGGCAGCAATGTCAGAAACTGAACTCAGAATATGGATTGCAAATAAGATGAATGGAAGAAAAGATGGAAATTGAATTCCAAAGAGTAGTTCTAAAGTTGTCTCAAGTCACCCAAGATATAGACATAATGAGAAAAGAGATAGCAGAGTTCAAGGAAATGAAAAAGTTAGTTGAGGAGCTCCAAAATACAGTGGAATCCCTCACTAATAGAGTTGACCAGGCAGAAGAAAGGATTTCTGAAACTGAGGACAAATCTTTTGAACATTCCCAAACACTCAATGAGGTAGACAAATGGAGAGCAAAAACTGATCATTCCCAGAGAGAGTTGTGGGATCACTCCAAATGATCTTATAGGAATTCCCAAAGGAGAAGAGGATGGTCCTAAAGGTATGCTCTACTCTAAGAAATTTTGGAGGAGAATTTCCCAAACATTGCAAGAGATTCAGAACTTCAGATAGCATACAGTTTCAGAACCTTAGCTAGACTCAATCCAAATAAAGCATCTTCTAGACACATTGTGATTAACTTTGCCAAAGCAAAGATGAAGGAGCAAACTCTGCAAGCAGCTAGACATAAGAAAAGCATCACCTACAAAGGGAGAAATATCAGAATAACTGTAGATCTCTCAGCCGAGACGTTTCAAGCCAGAAGAAGATGGTCATCAACCTTCAATCTCTTAAAACAAAACAACTTCCAGCCCAGGATCCTCTATCCAGCTAAACTGAGTTTCATTTGAGGTGGAGAAAGCAAATACTTTAATGACATAGACATGTTGAAGAATTTTGCCATAACTAAACCAGCTCTCCTGGATATTCTCATACCCATCCTCCACAACAAACAGCACAATGCTCTACCTCCAAAGTAACTCACCCAGAAATTTTTGAACAAAACCCAACTTCTACAGTGGTGAAAGGATTAAAAATGTCCGCTGGATATCTGAAAATCATGACACCCAAAACACAACCAGGCTTATCAATTCTCTCAATTAATGTGAATGGTTTAAATTGCCCTCTAAAGAGGCACCAGGTGGCTGACTGGACACATAAACTCAGAC
>CAUYQV010140704.1:0-12684 GCA_963574575.1 Galagoides demidoff
GCCTCCCAAGTAGCTGGGACCACAGGCGCCCGCCACAACACCCGGCCATTTTTTGGTTTCAGCCATCATTGATGTTTTGGCGGGCCCGGGCTGGGGATTCGAACCCGCCAACTTAGGTGTACATGGCTGGCGCCTTAGCCAATTGAGCCATAGGCGCCGAGCCAGATCATTGCAATTTTCAATTTAATTACCTGAGAAATTTCTCTCAGGGTACAGCTTTCCTCTCAGATTCTCCGCAAGATCTTGGCCAACACTATAAATGAAAACATTCTTTGCAGGCATAAGTATAGATGTAGGTTGCCACAGCAACAAAGGCATTGGTTTTTGGGGGGCACTTTTTATTAACGATATAGTTAGGAAGGGAAAAGCTAAAGCAAGAACAAATGAAAGCAGTGAAGTTCTGCCTACCCAGTTTACTCAGGTGCACCCCAGAGCCTTACCTGATTCAGAGCTAATGCCACCGCGAAACAGGATGCTCTCCTGGAGATAACGTCTCCTTTGATCAGAGCTTCTTCTCTTAACATAGTACACATTTTGAGAGATTCAGGGCTATTCTGTGAGGAAATAAGATTGCTCAATAAATGTCATGAATCTTTAAGTGCAATAAAATGAATAACGGTGCTTATAATTCAGATTTTCTTTCCCAGGGTGCATCTCAGAACACTTAAAAAATTAAACTCCAGGGTGGTACCTGGGGAGTAGGGCGCTGGTCCCATATACTGGAGGTGCTAGGTTCAAATCTGGCCCTGGCCAAAAAACTGGAAAAAAAAAAGTTTAAAAATAAATAAATTAATTAATTAATTAAGCTCCACATAGAGCAGGGGTATCCAACCTTTTTTTTTTTTTTTAATCACATTGGAAGAATAAGAATTGTCTTGGGCCACACATTAAATATACAAACACTAATGAAAGCTCATTAGCAGATAAAAAGGTCTGTGTCTACTTTTTGTGATATCTGACACGATAGATAAACAAACAAGTCTTCACAAAATGAGTATGTTGCCCCCGGGCCACAGACTGGACACCCCAACATACAGACTATTTGCAATTCGACCAGGTTATTGATGTGTTAGTGGCTGGAATCTAAATTAACTTTATTTTTAAAGCTCCTTGTCAATTTTCTAACTTGGGGCAGTTCTCATCGGCAAACATACAGGTCTCTTTGTATAAATATGGGCCCCATAACTAAAAGTGCAGAGTCAGCTGTTACTATATGAAACAGCAGAGCAAGGTCTAACAACACCAGGAAACTTTCCAGGTGGATTTCTAATCTGAAAATATCCACATAAGTCAAATATTTGAAAACATGAACACTGATTTGAACATAAATTATCAAAGAATCCCATGAAAATAGAAACCTTAAAAAAAAGGAACGTGAGTGATACAAAAACCAGCAAGAGAGCAATGGTCTGTACATGTTGTAGGTGGAGAAGATTTAAGACAGTGGCATCTGTGCATCTCTGTCTGTCATGACATGTGTCACAACTCAAACCCTCAAAATCAAGTCTGAGTTTGATGAGACATAACAGCTCCCAGAAGTGATGAGGAACTGGTACTGGAGAATGGGCTCAATTTTTCAACTCCTCTTCATGGAGTGAAACAAGTTATGCTTGGACCCAACACTGGAGAGAAAAGTCCTCTGGCTCTTCCTAAGTTGTAGAATTAAATTCTTCCTGCTTCAGTGTATACTCAGGGAGCCACCCTCACGTTGACAAGAAAACCGAGAATCACAATGCTGAGCAACTGATGCTCTCTGGTGCCATGTATTCTGCTGGCCTTGTGTTTTACAGAATCATAGAACGGTCTGAGGAAAGGATTATCCAATCCAGGGGTCAGCAAACTATCTGAGGGCCATATCCAGCCTACACCAAGAAAGGTTTTTACATTTTTAAAGGCTTGTAAAAACAAAGAAGAATATGTGTCAGAGACCACATGTGGAAAAGCCTCAAGTACTATCTGGATTTTTATACTAATAAAAAAAGTGTGCTGACACGTGAATTCAACTCTCTCATTTTACAAATGAGATAAGTGATCAGTTCAGAGCTATATAAGCCAGTTAATATTAAAGTCCAAATAGTCCAAATTTCTCAATTCCCAGTTGGTTTTCTTTCCACTGCAACCCAGCTGTCCCTTGTTTTGGAAAATTGGATTGCTACACTCTGTAGGGAAGGTTTTCATGGTCTATTTTCTTCTACCTCGCTTGGCGTTCCTTTGTTTTCTGTATAAGGTTTCCAAAGTCAGGTTACAGTAATACATTGAATCTTGGTTATGTCACTATTTCAGTTATCATTCATTCATTCAATAAGTACTGAAGAAAAAGTTTCTATGTGCAAGAAACAATCCTGACACAGTAATGATAAAAGGACTTATAAGTCAGATCTCTGTCTTCAAGAAGTTTATTTTAAAGTCACATATATTTATTAAAGACCCAGGCACTGCATTAGGTGCTGAGATATAAAGAAGTCTCAAGGACCTCACACTAAAGTGAGGAGAGTGGATCCTGCATCCACTAAGAACAAGATCAGGCCCTGTTACACTTACCAGGTAGGTGATATTGATAGAGCATAAGCCAGGGATATTTGGAGGAAATAAATGCCACTTCTAGCTTCGTTGATTACAATATCTTTACAGATGAGGACAAGGTAGTCCTTGAGTTTATTATTGAAGTATGGGAAGATGGATCTGGTAGGAGTCCAGCATGCATGATGGCTCCAAAGCAGAGCTTAAACCCAACACACTTCCTCTTATTCTCCTTATCCACATGATTGCCAACAAGGGTGAAAATGATTAAATTGCTTTTCCCATGATAAAACTGTCTGATGAGGCTAACTTGAGCTTTCTAAAAATGAATACATTTAAAATTAAAATATTTGCCCAGATGGAAAACAGACTTCAGAGGAACTAAATTTTATTTGTGGAGAGAGAAAGAAAGAAATCCTCTCTCAAACACTACTGACATGCTCTGAAAGTTAAGGGGAAATAGTCTTACCAGTTTGTAGAAAATTGCAAAAGCAAGGACGTAGGTATCTTTGCTGAACTTCACATCTTGGTTTTTCATCTCTATCAATACTTCTGAAGCACCTGTCAAAAGTGAGGGGTGGATCAACAATATTAGATGAATTTTAGCAAAGTCAGAGTTTCCCCACTGTTGGCTACTGAAGCTCTCATCTGTTCACTATTGACTAAAAAGTATATTTCAGCACACTAAAAGCTACTTCTCAAAGTCAGTTAGCAATTCACTAAATGTTAAAATAAATTATCAGGTCATTCAGGAAGAACTAATATTTTTACATGTGCTATAATTTTAGCACAAATAAAATCTAGAATTGTTAGTTTAAGGCATGGCACTCAATGCAATGTCTTCAACTTCAAGAATGAGGTCTCCATGATTCAGCCACTCATCAGAAATATAAGGTCATTTTGGCATCGGCCCTCCCCTCCCCCCATTACTATACCAGCAAAGACCACAGAATTTTTCAGCAAACATAAACTGAAGTACTTACTTTCATATTCACCCTTCATAAATAACATATCCATCAAAATATTGTATGATGTGCTGTCTGAGAAGAAACCTCGTAAACTCTGATAAAGAAAAATAACACAGGTTGGTTAAAAGTTAAAACTATTTATACTGTTAGCTTACCTATCCAGGTTTTCTTTTCCTGCATACTTTATTCATTTGGCCTTCTAAATTCTTTAACAAATTGATGTATCAAGGATTTATTTTGGAAAAAAGTTAAAATGCTACCCCCTCTCTGCTGAGAGAATGGGAACGGGTACACTCAACAAGAAGCAAGATATCCCTGGGCTTCCAAAGTATAGTGAAGATGTCTTTATGAAACACAGCTCTGCCATGCTTAGGAGAAAAGAAAGGAGCCAATTAATCCTGGAAGGGTGGTCCTTCAACCTGGGCCCCAGCTATTAACAAAAAATGGCACCTATAAATAAATATACTTGAGGATTGAGGTAAACAGATAATACTGAATTGATTACTTGCTTTTTGAAATAATTTACTGAAACAGTAGTTCTTTTTCCTTTCTTTCTTTCATTTTTTTTTTTTTTTGAGATAGAGTCTTGCTCTGGTGCCCTTGGTAGAATGCCAAGGTACAACAGTTCACAGCAACGTCAAACAAGCAGGCCCAGAGGGAAGTGAGCAAGGGGACAGTGGGAGGAGAGGAGACTGTCCCAAGGAAATCTATTAAACCACCAGTGTGAGCAATATATGTGATCCTAAATTTTCAAGTAGCCTCATTTTAAAAAGTAAAAGGAAATAGATTATTTAACCCTCTATATCCAAGATGTAATTTCAACATATAACCAATATGAAAAATTATGATGATAGTTGACATTCTCCTTTTTATATGATATTCAAATATATCATTAAATGTGACTTGCTCAAGTTTTGTTTTCTTTTTTGAGTATTATCCACACAGAATGGATAATCCATTATTTTACACTTACAGAACATGTAACTTTGAACTAGCCATAGTCTAAGGGCTTTGTAAGTACATGTGGCTAGAAGCTACCATGTTGGGAGCACTATAGGGCTGAGAGTAGGAAACACAGGTTAGGGCAGAAGCAGAATTAGGCCTTAGGTCACTTGCTCTAATTCAGTTCATTCTATTGCAGAAAACTTTAACTTACGCTTAAATTCTTCATCTACAAGTAGGTTAAAAAAACCCTTTACTTTCACTTTATTTTTTATTCCTGTTTGTTTTTTACCATCATACTCATAGCTAAAATTTAATTAAAAGAACATCAACATTACATTATACCACATATCACATTAACATGTTTATTAAATAGTCAAACAATACGAAAATGTATAAAGGAAAAAGTGAGAATTTTGTACAATTCTACTCCCAAAGATAAGCAGTGGTTTAGTGTGTATCTTTCCAGATTTTTAGAAAAAAATAGGATCAAACTATATGTATTATTCTGAAACCATCTTTTCTCTGCTTATGGATATGAGCATCTTTCTAGCACGCAGGTGTCCTTAAAGAAGGGCAAGCCTAGGGTTAACAGTTTGAGAAAGAGTAAGAGGCAGAAGAACAACTGCATGTAAATTCCTAAATGTACTAAAATACACCTCATGACCAGCCTCAGCCCAAATTTAACACGTTTCTGATATGGGGGGAACAAGTAAAATCAAACATGGAAGGTCCGTACACGCAATGCTGAGAACACAGTAAGCATTCAACCAGTAACTGCAAAAATACTGATTTTTGTTTTTAGGGGGAAAAACACATATGTGAAAGCATTTTGAAAACAGAAAAGCTCTTTACAAATACAGTCCTCAATCAGAAATAAGAATACAAAGCAAAATTGAAAGAGAGCACAGGTGAAGGACAAAAACATCAGTCTTTTTTTTGAGACAGAGCCTCAAGCTGTCCCCCTGGGTAGAGTGCGGTAGCATCACAGCTCACAGCAACCTCCAACTCCTGGGCTCAAGCAAGTCTCCTGCCTCAGCTCCCAAGTAGCTGGGACCACAGGTGCCCGCCACAACACCTGGCTATATTTTGGTTGTAGTTGTCATTGTTGTTTGGCGGGCCCAGGCTGGATTCGAACCCGCCACCTTAGGTGTATGTGGCTGGTGCCTTAGCCACTTGAGCCACTGGCGCCGAGCCAAAAACATCAGGCTTAAAATGGCAGCCTGCCAAACTCTTCTCCTCTGAAAGCTCCTGCGAGAAGATGTGTCGACACACATCCAGAATAGGTAGACACCCTGTAATCTGCACCTGCGCCTCGTCCACACCTAACTTACACCTAATGTATACAGCCCTACACCTCTTCACATGAACTGACTCCAAGGACTTTAAAAATAATTGCAGAAGCTCACTCATTCAGTTGGGTGCCCTATCTCTGAAATTCTAACCCAGGAATAAGGTGTATGGAAGAGATGCTTTTCCCAACATCACCAAAAACGTGCTATCATGTTAGCAGTGAAAGCGATCAGGAAACAATAACCTGGTCTTTGATGAGTGCCAGTGCAGACTCCTCAAGGTTCAACTCATAACACAGCCTCATGAAAAGTGGTCCAAACTTATATTCTCCCAAAGTGAAATTTTTGTTCTCTGCATGGTACCTGTAAATAAAAATGATTCAATGAGCTAGAAGGTATAACACAGGAAAAAGGACAGACACAGATAGTGTCTCCAGGTGCTATGGAGACAATAAAGAATGAGGCACTCTCTGGGTCTGAAGGGAGAAAAGGGGAGCCGTGAACAAGCAGAGGAATCCTGGAGTATATTTGTAATTAGGCACAAAAAGATTACATCGACATCTGATAGTAAAAATCATAATCCACTTTCTGGAAACATCTTGAACGTTAGGGCTTCATGGACTCCTCTGGGGTGATTTTGCTGTTTCATTTTCTCTGTTCTCATGTTTGATTCATATTTCTGAAGTATACCAAGGAATGGGGTGGGGAATAATGCATGTTCAACCCACAGCCAATAAATGCATTTGCAATTTACAGCAATCTCTCTGCTTTTCTAAGCTTGGGGAAACACACATATGCATGCTATGATCACCTCGCTAAATAAGTTTAAGTTTTGAAATTTTTCATTTTAAGAAAAGAATAGTTTTAAAAACAACAATGTCTTATACGTGGCTTGAGATTTCTATAGGCAGCCAGTGAGAACTGCAGAACTGTAAACCACCAGGGTAAACTTTGTTTCTTTCTTTTCTTTTGAGACAGAGTCCGAAGCTGTCATCTTGGGTAGAGTGTCATGGTGTCATACCTCACAGCAACCAACTCAGGCTCAAGCGATCCTTTTGCCTCAGTTTTTCTATTTTTAGTAGAGACAGGGTCTTGCTTTTTGCTAGGCTGGTCTCAAACTCCTGAGCTCAAGCAATCCATCTGCTTCAGCCTCCCAGAGTGCTAGGATTACAGGCGTGAGCCACCGTGCCCGGCCTAAACTTACTTTCAATCATCAACTCTTTGTGCTTTGGACACCAAGAGGACAATCAGTTGGAAAAAAGAAGCAACTCATGATTATAATAAAATCAGATCTTAGGATGATTTATTCATTATGAATCTTCATATTCATATAAATTCACGTAACAAATGATCCTAAAATACCATGGAGAAAAGCTCTGACTTTAAACAACAGAATATATTTTTTCTTCTGCTAAAAATCACCAATGAAAGTCAGAGTAGCATTATGGCTAGTCTATTCTAAACATAAGTACTGCTAAACAGAAAGACGATGTGTACTTTTAAAGACATATTTCATGATTCAATTACAGAAGTTACCGATAATATTCATTGCCTCATTACAACACTTATGAATTAAGTTATCAGAAGGCAAAATAGTATAATGATTAAGGGTTTTTAGACTGTGGTTCCCAATTGATGGTTCAAATCCCAAACTCTTCTTGTTACAAACTATGTAACCATGAGCAAATTAATTAGCCACTTTGTGTCTCGGTTTCCTCATCTGTGAAATGGAAGGAAGAAGAGACCCCAAATCAAAGAGTTCTTTTTGTGAGGATTAAATGAGGCGATGCATCTGGCACATAGCAAATCTTCAGTACATGTTAGCTTTTATAAAGTGGTAAGGCATGCTAAGGAAAGCATCTTCAAAAGGCAACATATTTCAGTAAATAGTCTCGTAAGAAACTTGTGCCACATTAAAAACAAAAGAAAGCAAAACCAGAAATTTTCCCAATCTGATATTCACATTGTAAATGGCATCCACACTAATAAAAGTGCTAGAAAGTCAAAGAAATAATGGGTCACCTTCTGGATAAGAATTATTCAACTAAAAGGACCAAAAACCCTCTCTAAACAACACAACAGTATTTGGTCAAGATTATGAGGGATTAAGTTGCTCCTCATTTTGGGGTCAACAAACAGCTGTATGTTTCAGTTCAAGACTCCCCTTTCCCAAAGTGGGCTGCCTGACAGAGGGAGAGAACAGGATGGTTAGCCCATGGGTCCACTCATCTTCCCACTTGTCCAGCTGTCCACAAGCAGACAGGGAAAGGGCAACCACTGGGCAAAGAGTTATTACGTCAATAAAGGAATTATAAGTCGTACTTGAATGTTTATGATGACGAGCAGAAAAGTGTTCAGAATTTCTATCTCATCCTACTATCCTTACAAATGTCTATAATTTGGGGTAGAAAAAGAATGAGAGGACAACAGCCCAGAGGATCTTAAATGACTTAACTTTGTGAAAGTGAAATACAGAATTAGGTTTGCTGAAATAGTGTGGCTGTAGATTAGCATATTCATTTTGGAAAATGATCTAGCAGTTATATTGATAAGGTTTAGAAAGTTTGTAACAAAATGAACTGGTAACAAAATATTCGTAACAAAATGAATAGGGACATAGTTAATCAAAATATGTAACATACAATGGAATAGGGTATTGCCATCAAAATATGATTCCTAAGCATATAATTAACAAGAAAATACTTATGTTATAATATTAACTTAGAAAATGAAAAAAATTATATAACATATAGTAATTATTATAACTATGTAAGATAAAACCTACCAAAGCCACAAAGTCTTTGCATAGAAAAAATAACCTACGAAAAACATATGAAAATATTAACAGTGGTTACATAGACTTAGGAGATGGGCCTCAGAGATGGCTGTCACCAATCTTTCCTCCCTACATAGGCATGCTGCTCTATCCACCCAGAGGTGGAATCCATTTCTCCTTGACTTTGGTCGGCTCTAGTAACTTGCCGTGAACAGGAGAAGGTGTGCCAATTCTGGGCAGTTCCACAAGCCCACGAGCCCACCTGTGCTGCGGGCTAAAGCTGAATGAATAAAGGATGAGGCACTATAGGGAGGAAAGGGAGAGGCCACGTGGAACAGCGCTGAGGCATCAGAAACACAAGAGAGGCCTTCTTAGACCCTGCAGCACAGCCCAGCTACCCACCGACTGTAGGTATGTTGCCTTCAGCCAGCACCAACAAAGAGCTGCCCAGTAGAGAAGAGACTCAAATCCTGACCCACAGAATTATGAAAAATAATAGTCACTGTTTTAAGCCATTAAGTTCTTGCATGGTTTGTTATGCAGTAACAGAATCTGAAACTGTATCTGTGATATATATTTTTTCTTTTTCTTGTTTTGGTGTTTTTCAAATTTTCAACAGATTTAATTTGTTTTTTTTTGTTTTGTTTTTTTTTACTTTAAAAGTAACATTAATATTTTTTCATATAAAATTAATAATGTCCATTATAGACAAGTCTAAGAAATCAGAAAGATATGCACTTAGACAACCAAAAAATATATAATTCCCAGAGAACAGTTAACTCTAGGTATATAATCTTCCAGTATTCCCTATATGATCATCTTGTATTTCTCTACACAAATGTACAATATAAATACAGGTCCAAGTATAGAAATACATCTTTAAAGAATGGTGAAAAGGGCTCAGCGCCTGTAGCACAGTAGTTACGGCGCCAGCCACATACATCAAGGGTGGTGGGTTAGAGCCCTGCCCGGGCCAGTTAAACAACAATGACAACTACAACAAAAAATAGCTGGGCGTTGTGGCGGGCACCTGTAGACCCAGCTACCTGGGAGGCTGAGGCAAGAGAATAGCTTAAGCCCAGGAGTTAGAGGTTGCTGTGAGCTGTGTGACGCCACAGCACTCTACTGAGGGCGACAAAATGAGACTCTGTCTCTAAAAAAAAAAAAAAGAATGGTGAAAAGCCACAGTTGAAGCAGCAAATGAAGCCTGTTGATTTGATGTCACACTGCTCCCTGTTAAGCGAAACCTTTGCTGGCTTTCCCAACAGCAGGCGATAATTACATCTGAGTTCTCTCTGATATAGGAAATTCTAATATGGGATCAAAAAAGGTTCAAGAGGCATAAAACTGGAGGAAGAAGAAGAGTCAGCAGTGCAGTGATCAGAGTGAGAGATACTGAAGTGTGAACTAAGACTCTGTTAATAGGGGTGAAGAGAGAAGGGCTAGAGATGAGAGAAACCAAGGAAGTGGGGGTTCTTAATAATAGGAAGGAGAAGCCATGAGATTTGGGGTAAGAGGCTCCAAATTACCTGCCCTGAGTGACTAGACAGGGAGACAGAAAACACAGGAAGAGGCACAAATTTGTGTATGTGGAATCTGAAGACCCAGGGGATATGTTAAGTGGAGTTAAGTGAATAGGCTGGGGATTTCTTTAGACACAAATTATCTGTTTTTCTATTCTCAGTATCTGGCATGTAGTAAGAACCCAATAATTATTTTTTTGTCTTTCAACAGATGAAAATAAATGCCTGGAGTTCAAGGTAGGCATTTGTACAAGAGTTTTGAAAGTCATCAGTGCAGAGGCTAATAGTTAAAATCTTGGCAATGGCTAAGATTGCTCAGGGAAAGAAAACAGCAAGACGAGATGACGGTGGAAGAATTTTCAGGAAATGCCTCACCTGTAAATGACACGCTTAGCCAGCTCCATGTCATCCCGGGACTCACACAAATGAAGCAATGTTCTCAACTCCTCCTTCAAGAAAAGCTTGTTCTGGGTCAATTTCTCTTCCCACTTTTTAAAATAGGTTTCTGGAAGAAAGCACAGTACGGTGCCCATCACTGAGGCTGACTAGGATCGTGAAGAGTCTGACTTCAGGGAGAAGCAGCTCCTCACTAAACCCACTCACTGCCAAGGGGATAAGAAGGGCTCGGACACACAGCTCCCATCACTAGCTGATCGCCTTGAGAGCAGCTGCATGTCAGCAGACAGCCCAGGCCCACTCGAGACTTTCTTTTTTTTTTTTGAAACAGAGTCTCATTATGTTGCCATCAGTAGAGTGCTGCAGCATCACAGCTCACAGCAACCTCAAACTTCTTGGCTCAAGTGATTCTCCTGCCTCAGTCTCCCAAATAGCTGGGACCACAGGCATCCCCTGTAATGCCCAGTTCTTTTTTTTGTTGATGTTGTAGTTGCCATTGTTGTTTGGCAGGCCCTGAGCTGGGTTTGAACTTACCACCTCTGGTGTATATGGCTGGTGCCCTAGCCGCTGAGCTACAGGTGCTGAGTCAAGACTTTCTAAAACAGAATCCCTGGAGTAGGTTTGGTGGGAGAGGAGGGATACCAGTGAGGGCAAAGGGGCTGAACAGGGTTAGAGAAACAGGCGGGGGCATTCTAGGTATTAGCATAAGTAACAGAATAGAACTGGGAGTGAAAAGTGTAGAGGGAAGAGCTGTGACTAGATTAACAAGAAACCACACTGGACCCCAGAAAGGGTAGGATCCAAAGAGCTGGGAAGCCAATGGGGTGAGTATGTATGTGCATCATGTGGCATACAACACAGTACCCTGGGAGTTCTTAAAGTGACAAAAAGCTGGCAGGATTTCATAAATAGCAGTCTAATAAGGAGTAGATTGGCAGTGATTATGTTAACTGCCTTACAGAACCTGCCTTACAGGTTGTGCACAACCCTACAGCCTTATGAAGACAATGACAACTGGAAATGACGACTAAACAATGACCTGGAGCCTTAACTGCAAACCCCACATAGCTCCAAAATACCTGGGGTAAAATGAAAGGACTGAAGTGAAATCTAGATTGAGTCTACTAAAGCAGTGATATTCTCTCCCTGGGCCTAAGGATTGACCTGGAACCTTAACTGCAAACCTCACATAGCTCCAAAATACCTGGGGTAAAACGAAAAGACTGAAGTGAAATCTAGATTGAGTCTACTAAAGCAGTGATATTCTCTCCCTGGGCCTAAGGATTACCTTCCTGTCCCGTAGGGAGTGTTGTGTGTTAATATGATTAGTGGAGCAGGAAGGGCACCCTGATTCTGGAGGACTGGACTGTGAGGGAATGGAGACAGCAAGTGCTAGTCAGGTGCTCAGAGACAGGTGGCCGTTGGAGGAGGGAGAGCTGGGCCTGGAGCTGACAAAGTCAAGAGGGATAAAGAAGAGTCGTTAAGGCCGGGTGCAGTGGCTCACGCCTATGATTCTAGCACTTTAGGAAGCCGGTGTGGGTGGACTGCCTGAGTTCAGAAGTTGGAGGCCAACCTGAGCTAGAGCGAGACCCCATCTCTACTAAAAATAGAAAAACTAGCCAGGCATTGTGGTGGGCACCTATAGTCCCAGCTACTCAGAAGGCTGAGGCCAGGGGACCTCTTGTGCCCAAGAGTTTGAGGTTGCTGTGAGGTACAACACCACAGCACTCTACCCAAGGCGACAGAGTGAGACTCTGTCTCAAAAAAAACAAAAACACAAAGAAAAGTCATTTAAAAAGTCTTAGATATGTTCATAAAGGAGCTTGAAGTACTAGGAAGAACTTTATGTGTAGGAGGGAGCGAATAAATGCAAAACGATTTCTCAGATGCTGAACAAGAATAGAATCTAGGGTGGTGTTCTTATGTTTTCAGCTTTATTATAATAAATATGCAAACATACCCCAAAGGAGAGAGAACAGTATAATGATAGTTCCCTTAAGTGCCCATTAGTTAGCCTCAACAATCACCAATATTTTGCTATGGAAACTATGTACATTAATGCACTTCTAGGGTACAGTGTAGGGTTTTCACACACAATCCAAAACACTTCCATCAAACTGGTTAACATAGCCTTCATGTCATTTTCTTAGTTATTATTTTAAAACATTCACATTCTACTCTTAGAAAGATTCACTTGTACCCTTGTAAGCTGGATTTTTTTCAAAGCAATCCCCAGATTTCATATCATCAAGTTTCTCCCGTTTAAG
>CAUYQV010140709.1:0-24704 GCA_963574575.1 Galagoides demidoff
CATCACAGCTCACAGCAACCTCCAACTCCTGGGCTCAAGCGAGTCTCCTGCCTCCGCCTCCCAAGTAGCTGGGACCACAGGTGCCCGCCACAACGCCCAGCCATTTTTTGGTTGCAGCCATCATTGTTGTTTGGCGGGCCCGGGCTGGGAATTGGAACCTGCCACCTTAGGTGTACGTGGCTGGCGCCTTAGCCGATTGAGCCACAGGCACCGAGCCGAGAGAACATGTTTAACATCACTAATCCTCAGAGAAATGGAAATCGAAACCGCAGTCAGGTATCATCTCACTTCAATTAGAAAACAAAGAAAACAAAATATAACAAACACTGTGAAGATGTGAATAAAAGTCAAATCTATCAAATGTAGAACATAAATATCTTTTTTGTTGTTGTTGTGGTTTGGCTGGGGATGGGTTCAAACCCGCCAACTTTGGTATATGGGGCCAGCTCCCTATCCACTGAGCCACAGGCACCACCCAACATAAACGTCTAAACACAATAATTAAGTAAATGAGGTGAAAGCTATATTAATTAGTTTGATGTAAACACTCCAAATTGTAAAAGAAAATCGACACATTGTACCCCACAAATGCATAAATGTATTCGTGATCTATGCATATATGACTTAATAAAAGGAAAAAAAATTTAAAAAGAGAATGGAAATTAGTAAAGTCATTATGCAGAAGAGTATGGAGGTTCCTCAGAGAACTGAAAATAGAACTATCACATGATCCAGCAATTCTAGAACTGGATATATATGTGTATCCAAAGGTAAAAAATATCAATATGTTGAAGAGATATATGCACTCCTATACTTATTGCAGCACTATTAACAATAGCTAAGGGCTGGGCTCGATGGCTCCCGCCTATAATCCTAGCACTCAGGCGGGTGGATTGCCTGAGCTCATGAGTTCAAGACCAGAGTGAGACCTCATCTCTGAAAAAAACCCAGCTGGTCCTTGTGATGGGGGCCTGTAGTCCCAGGTGCTTGGGAGGCTGAGGCAAGAGAATCACTTGGGCCCAAGAATTTGAGGTTGCTGTGAGCTGTGAAGTCACAGCACTCTACCAGGGTAACAAAGTGACACTTGGTCTCAAAAAAAAAATAGTATAGAATTAACCTTTGCCCATTAACCAATGGATGCTTAGAGTATGGGGTGTGGGGGTGTGTGTGTGTATATATATATATATAGAATAGAGTACTACTTAGCCATGAAAAAGAACCAAATTCTGTAATTTGTGGCAACATGGATGAGCTTGGAGGACATTGTGTAAAATGAAGTAAATCTGATACATAAAGATAAGTACTGCATTTTCTCACTCATTTGTGGACACTAAACAGGTCAATCTTATGGAAGTAGAAAATAGAATAGTAGTTACTGGAGGGGGGAAAGGGCAGAGAAAGCCAATCAAATTGGGGTAATAGCATATCCCTCACCTCAAATATTTATCATTTCTTTGTGTTAGAAAATTCAAAATTTGTTATTCTAGCTATTTGGAAACATACAATGAATTGTTTTGATAGTCACATTTTAGTGCTATCCTGTGCTAGAACTTATTTCTCCTATCTGGCTGTATTTTTTTTCCAAGCAACTTTTGGCTACTCTCCCCTCCCCTCTGCCCTTTGTATAGATTATATACATGTATTAAAATTGTGTACCCCATGAATATGTAATACAATTATGTATCAGTTAAAAATAATAGTAAAAGCAAAAAATGATTATAACTTTTCTAAGTATGATGTGTAAGAAATTTATTACCTAAACTTTTCTTATTTCCAAAGTAGGTTTGGAGTACAATACCCAAATACCCAAGTGTTAGTTTTATTTAGCTGACATTTTAACTTTTTTTTCTTTCACATAATTTCAGAATGTCAACAGAGAACATGAATTGGTTAACCTTAAAGAGAGCTATCTTTAGTGGCTTGGAATTTAAAGCACAAATAAATGAAGGGTGTCTTTGATAAACAAATGATGTGTCATTTGGGACAAATGCAATATGATCTGTGGGTTCATGCAACATAGCCATCAGGACACTTCAGCCACTTCAGCATAGGTGGGTAGTTAAATTTTCAAGGTGGGTGTGTGTGTACATGGTAACCTTTGTTAATTCACCACTGTTTGGCCTCAGCCAAGTTTGTGCTTTCATATGTCTTTCTTTACTTTCTCTTTTTTCCTTTCTCTCTCTCTCTCTCTCTCTCTCTCTCTCTCTCCCTCCCTCCCTCTCTCTCTCTCTTTCCTTCCTTTCTCTCTTTCTTTTTTTTTTTTTTGACTGAGTCTCCCTCTGTTACCCAGGCTAGAGTGCCATGAGGTCTGCCTATCTCAAAGCAACTTCAAACTCCTCGGTTCAAGCGATCCTCCTTGTTCACCCTCCTAAGTAACTGGGACTATAGGTGCCTGCCACCATGCCCAGATAATATTTTTTTTTTAGAGACAGTGTCTCACTTTGTCACCCTCAATAGCAACCTCCTGCTCTTGGACGTAGGTGATTCTCTTGCCTCAGCCTCCTGAGTAGCTGGGACTATAGTCATCTGCCACAAGACCCAGCTATTTTTATGTTGCAGTTAGTCCAGGGCCGGGTTTGAACCCACCAACCTTGGTATATGGGACCTGTGCGCTACTCACTGAGCCACGAGTGCTGCCCTGCCCAGATAATTTTTATATATTTTGATTTTGAAGCAGAGTTTCACTGTGTTGCCCTCGGTAGAGTGCCAGGGCATCACAGCTCACAGCAAACTCTTGGGCTTAAGCGATTCTCTTGCCTCAGCCTCCTAAGTAGCTGGCACGATGCCTGGCTATTTTTTAGAGATGAGATCTTGCTCTGGTTTAGACTGGTCTCAAACTGTGAGCTCAGGCATTCCACCCACCTTGGCTTCCCAGAGTACTGGGATTATAGGTGTGAGCCACCACGCCCGACCTATTTTTCTATTTTTAGTAGAGACAAGGTCTTTTTCTTGTTCAGGCTGGTTTCAAACTCCTGAGCTCAGCAATCCTCCTGCCTGAGTCTTCCAAAGTGCTAGGATTATGGGTGTGAGCCGCTGTGCTTGGACTCAGCTGTCTTTCTGTTGAGAGGATGGATGGATATATTCAGATTCTACTCTAGCCTGATCCATCTTTTGACCTATTGCTTACCTGTATTAGATGTTTGTTCACTAGGATCTCTGATTGTAATCATGCTTTATTATCTGTCCCACCAGGGGAACAGATCCCAAGGCCCTGTTTTATTAATCCTACAGTCTGCTGAACAGTTCTAACCAACCATCAATTAAAGAAATGTAAAATTTTTGTAACAAATGATCAAGTCATGTTCCTTCACTGTGCCTCAGTTTCTACATTTCCTCTCAGGGATTTCTAAGCTAACATTTTGTCCTGTTGTGTATGTTGACCATATAAAGGACTGTTTGCAAATAGTTGATTTGTTTCTAAAATAACCCAATTAACTGGAAGGAAAGACAGACGACAACACTAAAAACAGTTGTATTATCTAAAAACTAATTGCAACTTAGTTGAAAATTGTCTTTTCTAAAAAAAAAGGGGGGGATTTTAAAATTTTGGAATAATTTAATATGGGGGAAAGAAAGAAAAAGAAATTGAGAGAAGTAAGAAGAGAATTTTTTTCCTAGTTTTTGATTAAAACTTTTAGGGGAACATACACATTTTAATCTCTGATTTTTTTTCTTGCTATTCAGTAAAATGTACATTTGTTATAATATGATGACTCCTGAGTACTTTAAGTTTTAAACAAACTGCCTTTTGCTGTGATGTGAGTTTTGCAATTACGACAGTGTATTTTTCATCTGGCACGGCATTTCTTTCTTTTTTTTTTCTTGGCTTGAATTGTGATCAAGAAGTGATAGAGTTAAAACCTTCAGGTTATAAATATGTACTGAAATGTGGATGAAGGTAGAAGGTCCCAGATGGTGGAAATGCAGCTGAGTGAGCACACAAAGGAGGGTGTGCTCTTAAGTGGCACCACTGCATCTGCTTGCTGCCTGGTTAGGAAAGAGGTGAGTTGACTTGCTAGACGAGTCTAACAGAGACTAACACGCAGCTCTGAAATTGGGAGATAGTTCTCATGTCCTGTTCCCACAGGGTGGCATTTGTCAGTAGAAAAGAAAAGGAAAAAGGTGCCAAGAAATTTACCTTCAAAACTTAAAGTGGGGCACGTGACCTTCATGTTTGGGTCTCAGTGCAGTTAGTTTCTGTGCAGCTGGCTGCTGTTTTGCCTCTTTTAGCTTCAGCTAAAAGACTATATTCATAGTCTACATGCCGGGCTTCTGACTCTTTGATATTGGAAACCTCAGGTATCCCCATAGCAGGATGCACTTGCATTTACTATTTGGACAGTCATTCTCAGCAATCCAAAGGTATGATCAGTCCGTTTGTTAAAGGAATACTAGCTTCACAAATTTTGGCTAGAGTGCAGTGGCAACCTCTAATACCTGGGTTTGAGCAATCCTTCTGCTTTAGCCTCCTGAGTAACTGGGACTACAGGTGTGAGCCACTTTACCTGGTTGGCTTTACAAATTTTATTTTATTTTTTCCATTCTCTTTTATTTCATACACATCTACTTACAAGTTGTACAATTCAAAAAATAAAAGCAGAGAAGGATATAGGAAAGATTTTTGTAAGGGAGTGTGGAGATGCAGAGCAAGGAACTGGTATACTGCATGCAGAGCTCTGTACGGGGCTGTGCCCCCTCAGTGGGGTCTCTGAGGAAGGGGTGGGCAAAGATCCTGGGTGGCTGAGGAATGGAGGAGGCCCTTAAACCCAGAGCTCATCCCCCAAACCCTTCAATACTTGGTAGGGGAGAATGGGGAAGCTGAGGAGGTTAAAACAAGGAGCAGCAAAAGGAAAAATGCAATTAGTGGATACAGGAGAAGTGGGGTCATTATGGTAAGGGGACTAGAAGGAAAAGAAAGGGGCAGCAGAAGGATCTCCCTGAGACCCCCACGAAGAAATGGGTCTGGGTTGCCTGTTAATTTTATATTAAACTGTGGGTGGGAGTTGGACAGAAAATATTTCAGCATATGATTCTCAGCCTGCACGAGAGAGGCTGAGAGGCTGAGGCCCTCACCGATGCCAGTGGCACAGATTGCAAGCGGGAGTACTCAGGTCCCTGTGCGGCCAGGTAGGGAGGCCCCACAGCCCTTTGTCCCCTACCTTGCTGCTTCATGTCCTTGACACCACGGGAATCCTAGAAAATGTGAGCCTTGTCCAGGGCGTGACGTCCAAAGGACATCTGCTCTAGACCATTGTCTGAATCCCGAACAGTCCTCTCGGTCTCCTGGACCCTGCTGGGTGCTGGGGTGTCTTTGATGTCTTCTGGCAGACTCCATCACCCATAGTAGAGCGGAAGATGACCATGGAGGATGGAGACTGGCAGTTGCCTCCAGCTGCCCTGTGTCCCGCGTTCCCAGTCATGCCGTTCCTTATCCCTAATTTGACCATGAAGCCCCCTGACATTCCCAGCATTCTACCTGGGGGAGCATGGCATGCTGTCATCTGTGATGCTAAGAAAGGGGCTCCACCCAAAGCTGCCTGCAGCACATGGCTCTGTGCTGACAGGTCCATCAGGAACAGGAGAGCCTCAGGCTTTACATTCCTCACAGAATGAGGACTCCATACAGTCTGGTTATGGTTTTTATTCTCGCTGAAGGATCAGGGTTGTGACTATGACACCAGGGTTGATTTGGGCTTGAGTTCTGCAGCCTCCCACACTGCCTCCTGCCACAGCTGCCATCTCAATACCCACCTCCCTCCCCAACCCTGGCCCACTGAGCCCCACTGGTTTTTATTCACTCTTTGTCTTCCTCTTTCCAAATAAACAAACAGCGACAACAACAAAAAATCAGCCAATTGCTGACATAAAATCATCACTGTTTGCCATCCCAAAGCATGTGACAGAAAGGGGAACTATAGAGGGATCGGCTTAATTCAGCCGATTATTAATGAATAATCCCTTTGGAAAATTATAGAAGACAAATCAAGGCCTGCTCAAATGGAATAATCAAGAGGTTGATCTTAGCTGTGAAATGTTTGTGGATTTCTGTGAATAGCTCAAGTATGTCTGATCAACTCACTAGCCTTTTTATAATTATGTTGTAGGGAACATTTCTTCTTTTTCTTAGACATCATTTATTTCTATTGCTACTTTGAAATTTTCATCATAGCAGGTAAAGCATTTGCTAAAAGTAAAAGGCTGGGTGCTCAAAGATTTGTTAACAGTGGTGAAGTAAGTGCTTTGATCAAGAATGCAGGATTTCAGAGCTTCTGCAGTCCCCGGGGACTAGGGAGGCTAGGATCATTGGAAGAGTATGGGGGATGGATGTGCACGATGTCTCATGTGAGCAGTGACAGTCACTCACAGATAAAAGAGAACCTCCAAAAGAGAGAAGAATCATGAAAATAGGTATGACTAACTATTGTCATCACCTTTTTAAAAATGTCAGATTAAATAAGGGTACAAATAATTAGGTTACAATGCATTTCTCAGGTAAGGTTCCTGCTACTCTTGGGTGTCCCCCACCCAGGAGGGGTGACATATACCCTTACATTGTGCCCATTATGTAGGATCACACCAATCCCCCTCTCTCCTCCCTTTGATCTCCTCCTTCCTCCTCTCCCTCTCCTCTTCCTCCCATCGCTTCCCTCTCCTCCCCTTCTCCACAGCTTGAATGAAGTTGAGTTTTCCTCTTGAGTGGGAATGTGTTAGTCTGTTTACTGGCTTCATAGTAGCATTGAGTACATTGGATATTTACTTTTCCATTCTTGTAATACTTTCATAAAGAGAATGTTCTCCACTCTATCCAGGTTAATACAAAAGATGTAACGTCTCCATCTTTTTATGGCTGAATGGTATTCCATGGTATACATATGCCACAGTTTATTAATCCATTCATGAGTTGATGGGTACTTGGGCTATTTCTACATCTTGGAGATTGTAAATTGAGCTGCAATAGTCAATCTAGTGCAAGTGTCCTTATGATAAAATTTTGTCTTCTTGGTAGACGTCTAGTAAGGGTATGGTGGGATCTAATGAAAGATATATTTTGAATTCTTTGAGGATTCTCCATACTGCTTTTAAAGAGGCTATATTAGTTAGCAATGCCCATCATCACTTTTTATATAAGCAAATATCCTTGGGCAAAGGTTGGAGTTCAGATTTAGATTGAAAATTTAGTTCTGTGTCTTATATAGTGAATTTTTTATTAATAGTCTGCACATTGGAGGCAGCCATCTTGCTTTTGCCACATGCTGGTGTTGAAGGACCATCTCTGCTTCAGATTTACCAACAGTATCAATCAGGAAAAGAGAAACTTGAGGTTCAAATAGGGGGCAAAGATACAGCTCACAGAAAGAAGAAGGTGGTACAGAGAACAGCTACAGTTGATGACAAAAAGCATCAAAGTTCTCTTAAAAAACTGGCTGTGAACAATATAACTGGTATGGAAGAGATGAACATAGTTGAAGATGATGGAACAGTTATTCATTTCAACAATCCCAAAGTCCACACTTCCCTCTCTGCTAACACCTTTGCAATTACTGGTCATGTAGAAGCTAAACCAATCACAGAAATGCTTCCTGGAATATCAAGTCAGCTTGGTGCTGACAACTCAGCAAGCCTTAGGAAGTTAGTTGAACAGTTTCCACAGCAAGTCTTGGACACAAAAGCACAAAACCCAGAAGACATTGATGAGGAGGAAGGTGATGTTCTAGACCTTGTAGAAAACTTTTATGAGGCATCAAAGAAGGAAGCTAACTATTTTTTTTTCCTGGTTTTTAGAAGCTGGCATGGACTAGATTTAACGAATCAGTGATGTGGTTTTACAATTTTACAGATGTGGAGAACATTACCTATTAGAAGTTCAGTAATATAAATATTTTGTATATTAATAATGCTGTTTGTTTAGTATTTTTCAGTCATTCGATTTTGCATTTTGCACTTCCTCCTAGGATCTATTCTTTTGGTCAAAATATGAAGTGTTGGTGCAAAAAAAAAGTCTAACCTGGAGTACGGGCCAAGTACCTGGAACTGTGTTACCATCAGGAGATCACGGGGCTGGAGGCCATGGAGTGAGGTATGTTAAACTCATCTCGCCAGCAAAGTTAGGAGATCCTCCAAGGAAGGCTCCTAGGAGCATGGCAACATGGAAAGAGCATGTGTTCCAGGATGACCCTGGGCCTCTCTTGATCTCTAGCCCAAATAAGAACCTGTCCGACTCTGGAAAAAAAAAAGTCTGCAAATTTTCTCTATTAACAGAAGGAATAAAATATTTTCCATTATAAATTTAAATTAGACATGTGCACATCTTCCATGATTCCTTTTCTCTGCCACCCCGTGGATTTCACTTAACACTGCAGTAGGAATGGCCAGAGTTGACTATGTCTACTGATGTTTACATTTTTTGATTTGTCTCATTTGAACTTTTTCTTTTTCTTTTTTTTTTTGAGACAGAGTATCACTATGTCACCCTCAGTAGAGTGCTGTGGCATCACAACTCAGAGCAACCTCAAACTCTTGGGCTTAAGCGATTCTCTTGCCTCAGCCTCCCAAGTAGCTGGGACTATAGGCACCCACCACAATGCCCAGCTATTTTTTTGTTGCAGTTGTCATTGTTGCTTAGCTGGCCCAGGCCAGGTTCGAACCCACCAGCCTCGGTGCATGTGGCCAGTGCTGTAACCACTGTGCTACAAGAGCCTCATTTGAATTTTTTCAAAAGATTGGCAGATCCATTTAACAAACCTTTTTTTAAAATTTAACTTTTAATTTTTTTGAGAAAGTCTTACACTGTGGACCTGGGTAGAGTACCATGATGTCAGAGCTCACAGCAACCTTAAACTCCTGGGCTCAAGTAATCCTCTTGCCTCAGCCTCCCAACTAGCTGGAACCACAGGCATGGGCCACCATACCTGGCTAATTTTTCTATTTTTAGTAGAGGCAGGGTTTCACATTTGCTCAGGCAGGTCTCGAACTCCTGAGCTCAAGCAATCCACCCTCCTTAGTGTCCCAGAGTGCTAAGATTACAGGCATGAGCCACCATGCCTGGCCTAATAAACATTTTAAAATATCCACCACAGGTTAATAACAAAAATGCTGACGACAGCTAGGTCACTTTTAAGAAATTGTTTTTCTGCATTGCTTTCAATGCTCACTAGAAGAAGAAAAGAAAAAAAACTTTTTTTTTGCAGTTTTTGGCTGGGCCTGGGTTTGAACCCACCACCTCTGGCATATGGGGCCTGCGCCCTACTCCTTTGAGCCACAGGTGCCGCCCAAAGAAAAACATTTTTTTTTTTTTTTGAGATGGAGCCTCAAGCTATCCCCCTGGGTAGAGTGCCATGGCATCACAACTCATAGCAACCTCCAACTCCTGGGCTCAAGCGAGTCTCCTGCCTCTACTTCCCAAGTAGCTGGGACCACAGGCGCCCGCCACAGCGCCTGGCCATTTTTTGGTTGCAGCCATCATTGTTGTTTGGCGGGCCTGGGCTGGGGGGATTAGAAACCGCCACCTGAGGTGTACGTGGCTGGCGCCTTAGCCGATTGAGCCACAGGCGCCGAGCCGCTTCCAGTTTTAATTCAAAAGAACATTACAATATAGGCAGAAATTAGGCATAAATGCACACACACATATACACATGTAAAAACATATTTTTAAGCATTCATTTATCATATACCTGGCGATGAGCTTTTTCTGTATCCTTTAGCAGTGATGATGTTATTGCTGTTGTGATGGCAGAGAAAGTACAGGTTGGTAAGGTACTGTGGCTCACACCTGTAATTCTAGCACTGTAGCAGGCCAAGGTGAGTGGATCACCTGAGCTCAGGAATTGGAGACCAGCCTGAGCAAGGGCAAGACCCCTCTGTCTCTACTAAAAATAGAAAAACTAGCCAGGCATTGTGGCAGGAGCCTTTAGTCCCAGCTACTGGGGAGGCTGAGGCAAGCAGATCGCTCGAGTACAGGAGTTTGAGGTTGCTATTAGCTGTGAAGCCATGGCACTCTACCCAGGGCGACAGAGTGAGACTCTGTCTCAAAAAAAAAAAAAAAAACAAATAGAGATCTGTCCAGCCTGTCTTCATAAGGAGGGAATTCAGAGGCCCAGTCCTCCATGCAGCACGTTTACAGTCTGCTGGGGCAGATAGATATCTCCACATGTGCTGTGTAAAACACAGGCAGGAACATACACAGGGAAGCTCCGGAGCCAGGTGGGGGCAAAGTGAGCAGCAGGAATGCGTTCAATGTTTATATAGATCTGAATTGTTTGCTCATTTAAAAAGACATTTTCCACCCTTCTCTTAGCTCCCCAAATGAAGAGACCAAAACTGAGGGAAATGATATTCCAAGCTAACAAAATGGCTTATGCAATTAATATATATATACATATATATATACACACAAGACCATGGAACTTAAAGAAACAAAGAGTGAGAGGAAAGGGTGGACCTTGGGATGCCACCTGGAAGCAGCTCCCAGAGTCTACTTAGGACTATTTCCTAAGAGGACATAAAGCCAGTGGAGGCGGGGAGGCCACTGTGTATAGGGGAGCGGGGAGAAGATGTGACTTGAGGCAGGCAGAACAGAGCAGAAGCGACTGCAGTAATTGAGGTCAGATATTACGGTGACCTGAGCCAGAGTAGTAGCACAGGGCTGGAGAATGTTAGCCGAACAGTCAGTGAGCCTCCTAGATTGATGGGCTATGGGGATTCTTCAGTGATGGGATAGTGCAGTATTAGGACTGATTCTTCCACTTAAAACAACTAAAAGTGCTGGGTAAAATAAGAATTATTTTAAAAGCATCACTGAGGGCAGTGCCTGTAGCTCAAGGAGTAGGTCACCAG
The DNA here is from genome assembly GCA_963574575.1 of Galagoides demidoff. Lineage (NCBI taxonomy): Eukaryota > Metazoa > Chordata > Mammalia > Primates > Galagidae > Galagoides > Galagoides demidoff. Next base: position 10,834 of record CAUYQV010140709.1, read on the forward strand.
CCCCATATACCAGAGATGGTGGGTTGAAACCTGGCCCCGGTCAAAACTGTAAAAAAAAATCATCATTGAAATCACAAGAAAATAAGTAAATGTCAGGCCCAAATTTAAATGAAGGCAGGAGTCCAGTGAAATATTAAATAGCTTTGTCCTGAATCATGTGCCAAACCTAGCAAACTTGAGCCTACTTTTTCGAGGCCTGAGTGGTCCAGGCAAAAGGCAAAGGTCAGGGTCAGGGCCCACACAGATGAGAGTCCAGGGAGAGGCTGCCTTCCAGGGGACTGTGTCTGCTGGGTCCAGGTGGAGCAAAAGGAAACCTGCCCACCCCCACTTCTCCAAACGAATACAAGAAAACGTGCCTTGATGTTAACTAGAACTGGGAAGGGAAACAGAATTGTAAGCACACCCTTTTTAGTCTTACAGCACAAATTAGGTGGTCAGAAAAAAACACGGTAAACTTTTCCAAAATGATCCCAGGCTGGTAATATTAACCCCTGCCCCCAACTCAGCTTTGCCTTTCTGAAAGAATGCACCTTCCTGACAGTTCTCAAAGATGTTGTACATTTTCCCAGGGAAAATGAACAAGTCACGGACAAAAATAAATAAGCGCCCAAGAAAACAGCGCCATTAACAAAAAATCAGCAGAAAGAAGAAATAGCAAAACCAGACTGGTACAAACTTCATATATGGAAATTATGAGACAAATCTTATAAAATAACCATCCTCACTGCATCAGTTTCCTAGGGCTGCCATATCAAAGCACCAAAACTGGGAAGCCCAAAACAGTAGAAATGTACTGTGTTTGATACATTAAAGTCCTAATCCCCTGGGACAGTGAGGGCCCTAATCTGCATGACTGGTATCTTCAAGGTGATGCTTCTACAAGCCAAGGAATCCCAAAGATTGTGCCACCAGAAGCCGAGGCAGAGTCCTCAGGCAGATTTTCCCTCCTAACTTTGGGAAGGAATCAGTCCTACTGCCCACCTAGATCTCAGGCTGCTGCCTTCCAGAACCAGGAGAGAATCAATTGCTGGTGTGTAAGCCAGTCTGTGGTGCTTTGTTATAGCAGCCGTAGCAAACTAATACAGTCTTCAAAAATCAATCATAGAAAGGAAGTTAAAATATGTTGGTCCCACACAGCCTCCACCAACACTTTAGTCATCTGGTTCTTATGCTTCCTGTTTAACCTCAGGGGGAGAAACAGTCCAGGCAGCTCTTGGTTTTAATGCTGGTAATAACTATGCAGAGATTCATACTGCACCACAAAAACTGTTTCCTAGAAGTCCTGAGGCTCTTTAACTGCAGTCAACCTGTGTGAGCCTGACCTCGGGCCTGCACTTGGCCTCTGCAGCAGCACTGTGGTGAAGTTGGTCGCTGATGGTTCATTATCTCCACTGACTGTGGACTCAGTAAAGTCTGGGTTCGTCTGTGCTGGGTTACTGCTCCTGTTTTAGAAGGAGATCTATGCATTCATCTCAGCTGCACCTGCTCAGACGAAGCAGTGGCATCTTCAATGAAATCTGAGAGAGGCCAGGGCAGGCCCTCTCCCGTTCTGCAAAATATTTATCTCAGCTGCCTGCTGTGACAAGACTCCCTTCACCAGTGAGCCTGAAAGTCCTGCCACTGGAATCGTGGTCTGGAGCAGCTGCAAGACACTCCCAAGAGCCCCAGCCATCTTGGGTTTGGGTTGTAGTAGAGGTGGCCAGGGTGCCATGAAGTTGTCCTAAACCCTGCCTGGACTAATGAACTAAATTAAACCCGGTGGCTGGACGTTGCTACCTCGGAGCATCTGCGGGGCCTGGGCCGCAGCCTCCCTGCACAGGGCTTCTGCTCTCCACGCTGCAGTGCTGCTGCAGACAGAGTTTGAGCAGGGCCTGTCTCCCCACACTGCGCACACCCCACAGCCAGGCGTGTTTGGAGGGAGCCACCGAATGACTGAATGTAGAGGCAGCAGCTCGGAAGGGTGGAGCCATCAAATGCACACTCACATGTTCTGAATGTACAGATGACCCAACCACTGTTCAATAGATACACTAGGACTTAAATAATCAGAAGAAAGTGTTGCCTTTTAAGATAATTTTCCGAGATTCTATGCACTTACCCTGATGCTCCTATTCAGACCTATTTAGAGTTTCTCTTGCGTAGCTGCTGTAAGCTGAGGGCTTGTGTTTGAATATCTCCCACGATGGTAGGTCTTTGCTTGTTAAAGGCAGGATAATTTTTAATATACTCAAAACTGTGGTGGTGTCCTAGGTTTAGTATGCAGCTGAGCATAACCCTGCTGGTTTTGATTTTCTTTTATTCAGTTCGATAAATGCGAAAGACATTTTGCTTGTTGTACAAGAGATGCGAATTAGGGAATCTTCAATGAAAGATCATTGGATGATTTTTGCTAATTTCACCACCTATCTTAGTGATCCAAAGCCTAATTAATCCAGAATCTATGTCTTCCACTTACCTCTGAAGTAGCTGTAAGAAAAGTCAAACCCTTCTTAGACTCAATGTCATGGGAATCAGGTCTCCTTTGCTCTGGACCCTCCCAGGAGACAGCAAAGTATCTCCTGTGTCTCTGAATTTGAAATGAGGGGTTTCCCTGCCATGTTTAGAACAGCCTCATTCCCCTGCTGAGTAGATCAGAAGTGATCTCTCCTTTCACCAACAGCTAAAAATACCGGGCCAGCCTTGTTTCCCAGACACTCGACTGTCCTGTAAACATGTGGACCGTGATCTGTGAGAAGAACAAGCCTGGGCCACTGTGACAGCTCGTGGGGAGGGAAACGGGTGGACATTCCTTCCCAAACTGGTATTTCTAGGAAAACAGTCAGCCAGAACCTGCAGCTGTTCACTATCCAGTATCAATTCTAAACAACATTTTAGTTGGCAAAAGAAAAGTGAGAAAACAGCAAGGCTCAGAGCCTAAAACTTTGGGAAACCCCTGTTCATAATGTGCTTCGTTAGGGCTTAAAAATACGCCTATTTTCAGAACATAATCACAAATATCCAACTTTTCTGTGCTTCTCAGGATACATTTAAACACTTTAATGATTAAAAGAGGAAAATACTTGATCATTTTATAACATAGTCTAAATTTCACAGACTATGTAACTGATTTTTCCCCTTTTTTCAGAATAGACTATTTCATTACTACCAAAATGCCAGTAATTTGGAGAAAATAGAATAGTCAATAGTAAGTTAGTCAGCAACACAGAACTCTGCAGAGGAGAAATCTGCAATTTCAGAAGTACCGTCGTCCACAGAACGGGGAGTTAAAGGCTAAGCAGGGCCTCCCAAAAGCTTCTCTGTGGCAAGTACAGACTCAAGAAAGGGCTGAGCAAATTTACCACTTCTCAACACCAAAGGCAGGTGGCAGCTAATACAGTTCAAACTTGGATGCTGGTCTCAGGAGAGCTGCCTCTAGCTCATTTGGAATAGGAAGCTCCTTACTGGAGTAGAGCCCATGGCTTTTATGCAGACAGGGCCCAGAATCCTAGCACTGGGCCAGCTGCCCAGAGCAAGTAGGGAGCTGTGTGATCTGATTTGGGGCTGTCTCAGGGGCAGAATACTCTGGCCCTGGGATCAAGACTGCCCAAGAGTAGGCTATGTCCTGAGATAGGCAGAACTCACTTATACTTCTGACTTCTCTGTGCTGGCACTGCTAACCTGTACCCTCTAGCCCTGTGTGTCTAATGACAACAATTGATGGGCTTTTTGAAGGATGAAATGACCTTGGCAAAATACTGATTTTAAGCATGTGGGAGGATGTCCATAGGTTATATGCAAATATTGTGTCATTTTATATAAGGACTTAAGCGTCTGTGAATTTTGGTATATGGGGGGGTCCTCAAACCACTCTCTGTGAATACCAAAGAACAACTGCATATTACCTATCCAGAATTCCATTGCTCCTGTACTGTTTGTAACTGTGTAGCCAAGAAAAGCTATTGACCTAAACATGATGATTATAATCAAAAAGGATGCAGGATTTGAGATGAAAGCAATCATTCTCTGTTCTTCCATTTTTTTATTATTAGTATGTAACTTAAACATCACGATCCATGTGAAAACTGAGCAGTATCTTCTGGTGTTTGTACAATGCTAGCATCCCTACAAGAACGTCAGGAGGTTATATGAAGACAAGATCAAGGCCTGGGCAGATTCAGTGTCTGGTGAGGGCCCCTTTCCTGGGTCATAGACAGCACCTTCTCCATGTCCTCGAATGGTGAAAGGAGCGAGGGAGCTGGCCGGGGCCCCTTTTGGAACAGCACTAATCCCTTCATGGGGGCTCCCCCTCGTGACCTGATCTCCCCCTAGAACCAGCACACTGGGAGTAAGTTTCTCCATATGAACTTGAGGGGCACGAGTTTTCAGACCACAGCATCTGGTCCCAACTTGCCTTAAGTGACCTTCAGCCCTCAGCTTCATGACTGCTGGATGGGCAGTGGGTGGGATAAAGGGTGTTGAGTGGGAAACGCTTCAGACGACCTCCCTGTCACATCTGGTGCTGGCGTGCTGCAGCACAGCCCCGCAGCTGGGACTCACTGAGCATGGAGAGCATTTGCCCGCAGTGAAGTGCTTGGTAAATGTCACGGATTTTTTATCATGATCTCTTTCAGTCCTAACAGTAACTCTTCCGAGTGTAGGTAGCTTTATTCTGCAGTCGAAGAACTAGCACTTAGCAAAGTTCTGTGCCTTTGTAGAGCTAGAGTTCAAACCTGAGTCAGACCCATAGTGTCACATCCTTCATTCTGCATATTTGATTATTTAAACTCTGACACTTGGAATTGGACTAATCATAGTCCTTTTTTACATTCATGGTCTCTTCATTCCTCCCTGCTTCTTCTCTTATGTTTTTTTTTTAAATAAAATTATTTATTTTTTTATTGAGACAGAGTCTCCCTTTGTAGCCTTCCGTACAGTGCGGTGGCATCATAACTCATAGCGAACTCTAACTCAACTCATGGGCTTAAGCAATTCTTTTGCCTCAGCCTCCCAAGTAGTAGCTGGGACTACAGGCACCCGCCACAACACCCAGCTTTTTTTTTTTTTTTTTCTGTAGAGACAGGGTCTCACTCTGGCTCAGGCTGGTCTCGAACCTCTGAGATCAGGCAATCCACCCGCCTCAGCCTCCCAGAGTGCTAGGATTACAAATGTGAGCCACCACACCCGGCCTCTTTCTCTTATCTTCTAATGTTACTTTTGTTTGCTTGTATCTAATAATACAGTAAACACTATTAAATAATATGGTGAACTCCCCACTCAGCTCAAGGACAAGAGCACTGAAACTCATCTTTTCGCACTACATGTGCTTCACTGTCCAAGGAAACTGGTGTCTGGAATCCTCTGTCATTCAAGCCCTTTCTGCTGTGTGGCTTCATTCTGGTTTCATTATTTCTCTGACTTTTCCCGTCACGTGCTCCGTATTTCTGTACCAATGCGCTGTCTGCAACTCTAGCTTTTGTTCCCACTGGACCTTTTTCTTAGAGTCTTTTGCTACCACAAGGGCCTCTGCTTTTCAAAGCCTTTCTCATCCTCTCACGTCCTACTTTTCTTTGCCACAAAGGCTTCTCCGAGGGCCGTGATTCTTGGGGGGTAGTGTCTCTCCTCTGAAATTCTGCGCTGAGTCACTTGGCACGTAACAGGCTGTAGGGCATTCAGTGTGGTCCTATTCTGTAGGAAACCAAAACTTCTGAGGAAATTTTTGCTTTTCATCTTGGCAAACTCCTGCCCAGTGCAGTGCCTTGATGAGTATTAGGGGCCCAAGAATGTTTGTTAAACAGGAGGATTCACAGAGAAGGATTGAGACAGGCAGTAATTGACAATGACTGTGAAGGGTTCCTTTGATGTTATAAATATGCACAGACAAAAATGTGCGCAAGTATTTGCTAAACACTTTTCATGTGCTTGCAGTGAACTGGCTGTATAAAGTCAAGTACTAAAACCTACAAAATCCCTGCAGATGGGGGATGTGCACGGTGACTTAGCATGGGGAGGAGGCCAAATGCGCCTGTGCATATAATGTCAACGTGAAGCTGGCCGAGGGGGCGAGATGATGGAGTAGGAGCGGACTCATCCAGCACGGTCAGCACAAGTCTTTCAGATGAGACACCAAATGAAGGGCAGAGTTCTTGGAAAAGGACCTCTCAGTGCCTTCAGGAGGAGTGTGGAGCAGTGAGGGCTGGACGATAAGATGAAGCCTGTGGGCATCAGGGCAGTTCCACATTTCACAGACAGTTCTCAGTCATCTCAGGCAGGTTATTCTATGGCAAAGGCCCATAGGATTACTGGAGGCAGAAGGGGCAGATGATGGTGCTTCCTGGTCTTGGAGTTATAGAGAGGTGTTCATTTGTTTACTGGTGTGTTTCTTTTTAAGATTCATCTTCTTTGCTACTTTGTACCTTCCTCGGTCCTACGTTCTGAATCGTTACTACTCTCAGGTGGATAGGCCTTACTTTGGTCATTTCAAGATTGAGTGGGCACATCTGAGTAGACTCTGAAACTCTGGCTCACATCATGGGTTAGTTGTTGAGCAGTATTTCCTGCCTACAAAACTATCTTTGATCACCTTCAAACCCTCTGACATTCCTGCCCTGGTCACTTCTCAAAAACTCTTGCCAATCTCCAGGCTTGTCTATAATGAAATCTTTTAGATTGGCACATTGAATTTGTAATCAAAAGTCATAATTGATGCCAAAATCAATACACACTTTAAAAATAATACTACAGGCAAGTATAATGGCTTGCACCTATAATCCCACACTTTGGAAGGCCAAGGCAGGAGGATCACTTGAGCCCAGGAATTCAAGTCCAGCCTGGGCAACATAGCAAGATCCCATCTCAAAAAAGAAAAAAATCAACCTGGCATGGTGGTACAAACCCGTAATACTAGCTACTCGAGAGGCTGAGATGGGAGGATTGCTTGGATTGCTTGAGCACAGGAGTTGGAGGTGGCATTGAGCCATGATGCTACTGCACTCCAGCCTAGGTGACCTTGTATCTAAAATATATATTTATTTGGCTCAGCACCTATAGCTCGGTGGCTAGGGCACCAGCCACATACACCAGGACTGGTAGGCTCAAACCCCACCTGGGCCTGCCAAACAACAATGACAACTACAACAAAAAAATAGAGCATTATAGCTGGCGCCTGTAGTCCCAGCAATTTGGGAGGCTGAGGCAAGAGAATCACTTAAAGCCCAAGAGTTTGAGGTTGCTGTGAGCTGTGATGCCAGAGCACTCTACCTAGGGCGACATAGTGAGACTCTGTCTCAAAATAAATAAATAAATAAAATATATATTTATTATACATATATACTTATCTATGTACATATATATACGTATACTGAAAAATTAGAAGCTTCAGGTGGGGGGTCTCTGAAGTTCATCTGGTGCCGTCACCATCTGAGATGCCATTCCTCTTCATGAAATGTTTATATTCATATCACAATCTAGGGTTTAGTGAACCATAAAAAGTTAGAAGTTAATACAAACCCAAGTCACCCTCAAAACATATTTCAACTGATTTAAAAGGAGACGTAGCAGATGGAGATTACTGTGAAAAGAACTCTGACTGGACTAATTCATTTTTATTTTAATCTCTACTCATCTCAATCCTTTTAGCTGCATATTCAGTACTTTCCAAATCTACATTAAACTTGTAACCAGAACACAATTCATTGTTGCCTAACTGACCATTATAACGAGGGGAGGAAAATAAAGGGTTATCTTACAGAGCATTTCACACTGCGGGTCAGAACTTTCCTTAATGTTTCCCAGAATTTAACAATATATGAAGCCGTAATAGTGATTATTTTACAGTGACTACAACACAATGATCCTGTCCTACTTGCATTTTCCAGACACTACAGTCATATTCTGATAAGATTTATTGATTCTGGAAGTCCTTGCTTTAAAACACAGTTCTGCTAAACAGGTTGGATCGACCTGTGTCCCTAGTTACGCAACTGCCTTGTAGTTGATTAGCAATGGCAAAACAGAAGCAATCTCATCAGTGCCCCAAAGCCCACAGGCCCAAATAAAACTCATGTTTAGGAAACTTCCTGGAGTCCTACCAGTAGTTTTGACTGACAGGGCCCATGAATCCGTGGTGTGGGGCATGGAAGAGCTCACGTTTGTCAGTATAAGCTGTTCTCCTTCAAGTCCATCTGAGTGTTAGTGGCCAAACTATATTTTTTTGAGTCCACACTGACTCTGTTTTCTGAACTTTTCTGTGGCAAATAAAGGACTTACTCAACAATACAAAGCAAGTTCTCCTCCTGGTTGGGGCTCCGTGGAGGGTGGGTCTCACCAGTGCACAGCCGTTTGAGCCACTGAGACACACATGGGGCTGGAGCTGGAACCCCCACGGCGTTTGTCCCAGGAACTTCCTGTTCAAATGAAAGGGTCTGGGTGGGTATGGCAGGAAGGAGAATCTGCATATGGTCACCACAGCTGGATGTGTGACCTGAGCCCCAAACAGCCGCGTGTGAACCCCATCCCAGGAGCGCAGCCCATGCTTACTGCCTCGGTGTTACTTTCACCTTCTAAGATATGCAATCCGGAAAAGTCCTCTCCCCCTCCTAGGGTCTGCCTTTCCGGGTGTCGAAACTAAAAACATGCTGGGAAGTTCTTTCCTTCATGAAAATGTACTTGTGACGTAAGATGTCACTTCTACCTCAGTCATTTTGGCTGATTCCTGCACAGAATTAATACCTTTCATAAATATCATCAGAAGAGAAATTACAGGTAACTGGGATTTTTTTCCCCCTCTTTATAAAGTCCAGTGGCTAAAAATCTGGCCTGCACTGTATTCACCATTATCAGTCCTGCCTTGGGCTTCTAAGTGCAAAAGCTCAGCTTCTCTGTCTCGGAAGCCACCACGTTCAGCAGGGGTGTGCATCTCTCTGTGCTCCTCCTGTTAACATGAGTTCAGTCATAGCTGCACCTACAAAGGTCTCCTCCAAGCAGAAAAGCCGTCCTTCCTGTAACAGACAGTTGGGCAGTAATACAGCTGGGAGCCACTGATTTTTTTCACTCCAAGAAGATGGTTTTGCGCAGACAAAATATATTCCCTCTGCCTGCCCCTCCTTAAGGGCCAATCCAGGTCACCCATCCGCTTTCAGCCCCCACAACCCCCCGGTTGGTGCCCTCTGTGGTCACAGTCCTACAGCTTCACATGGAAAGAGACACACACACACACACACACACCCCTCCCCACCGGCCTCTCCTGCTCTGTGGTGGTTGCTGAGAGAGTTGCTGCATCTACTCTGTCTGTGCTGGTCCTGGGGCTGAGGCACAGGTGAGGGTGTTTCCAGCACAGAGCACGCACAGTAAAAGCAAATAGGGAGAGACGTTTGGGGTGTAGAGGACAAACCACAGCTGCTCCGTAAGGACCAAGGGACACACAGACAGAACTGAGGATGGGAGATTGAATGCTGGGCTGAGAGCTGTTCGTTTCTACAAGCAACAGGAGCTTTGAAAGCCTGTGAGCAGGTTTTAGTAAGGTTGACCGGCAGCATGTTCAGGATGGGTTGCAGGGGGAGGAGGGTTGGACGTACGCCTTCCGGATCCCTTCCCTGACGTTAGTGTGAACCACCCACAGTGTGGCCGCGTTGGCCACACATTACCTGTGATGGTTCCTGTCCTCAGGAAACGCTCCTGCTGACAGTGGGGGTGGTGGGAACAACTCCTTCCCTCACCAGCAGCTACTCTCCACTCATCCCAGAGGAGGGGCCTATTTTTGTCTCCATTTGGAAATGGCCATTTATAGTTATTGTCGATAATGTGTATTAACTTGGCATGAATTTGCTTTAAGCATCTCCGGTGGTCTGAATTATATAGTCTGGATGATACCTCTTTTATAAAAAAAATAATAATAATGATAATTCAGAAGGAAAAATGACTCACTGAGGTCTGGCAAATACAGAGCCTTACAGTTGAGTTCTAACTTGGCCATACTGAATTCTAACCAGATATCCTCAGGCTTTTCTGTCACAAGATATGCTTCTGGCCTAGAATCTGTTTTGTTTTGTCTTATTTCAGCTCGTGATTTGTGTTCTCCAGCTTTATGGGGAGAATTTTCCACTCAGCATGTGGCTTGATGGCTTTTGGCCACCATAGAAAGTCATGTGCTCATTGGCACGCTCAGGGTGTCATGGAGCACCGTCCCTCCCTCGTGTGCAGCTTGTTGGGCATCTGAACTGTTGACACTCAGGGAGTCATGGAGCACCGTCTCTCCCTAGTCTGGAGCTTGTCGGGTGTCTGAATTGTTCACACTCGAGGTGTCATGGGTATCATGGAGCACCGTCCCTCCCTTGTGTGCAGCTTATTGGGTGTCTGAACTGTTCACACTCAGGGAGTCATGGAGAACCGTCCCTCCCTAGTCTGGAGCTTGTTAGGTGTCTGAATTGTTCACGCTCAGGGAGTCATGGAGCACTGTCCCTCCCTCGTGTGCAGCTTGTTGGGTGTCTAAACTGCTCACACTCAGGAAATCATGGAGCACCGTCCCTCCCTCATATGCAGCTTGTTGGGTGTCTAAACTGTTCACACTCAGGGAATCATGGAGCGCTGTCCCTCCGTGGTCTGGAGCTTGTTGGGCATCTGAACTGTTCATACTCAGGGTGTCATGGAGCACTGTCCCTCCCTCTTCTGGAGCTTGTTGGGCATCTGAACTGTTCCTAGTTTCTAACTGTTATGAATCTGATTATGATTTTTAGCATAGTTTTGTATATAGCTATACATCACTTGGTAATATTTCAGAGGAACTGCAGTGTGGGGGGCCTGGATGGTTTATTGTGGTCTCAAAAGTTCCCAATAATCAGGTTGCAAACTAGTGCTTTTTTGGCCTGAGATAGAGTCTCACTTTGTTACCTGGGCTGGAGTGTGGTGTCATCATCACAGCTCACTGCAACCCCAAAACCCAATCCTGAGTGCCCAAACTCCTGGGCTCAAGTGAGCTTCCTACTTAAGCTTCATGGATATAGCTAGGACTATAGGTACAGGCCACCTTGCCCACTAAATTGTTTATTTTTTTAGAAGTGGGGTCTCACTGTTGTCCAGGCTGGCCTCAAACTCCTAACTTCGTAATCTTCCTGCCTTGACCTCCCAAACTGCTCGTGTTACAGGCATAAGCTGGTGCACCCAGTCCCTGTGCTTCTTTATAAGATGCATTATTACTTGTAAGAGTGCTCTGGAAATAAGAAAGAAGGCAAGTCCATGTGGAGACCCTACCCATGAGTCCAGACACAGACTGAACCAAAGCACGGTGAGTTAGCAGCACCTAGAAGCTGGAGTGGAGAAGATGCTTCTCCCCCTTGTCCCTACTGGTGTGATTTGTGCTGTGAGTCTCAGTGAGCAACTAGTGTCCTAGACACTTGCTGGGACATGGCCCCACTTGCAAAACCCTTCCAATCCAAAGTTCGTAGAGTTTAGGCTTATCCAATCTGACATATCTCTGAACCTTTTGTCTTACGCTATCAGAGTGTGGCCACCTTAGGAAAATAGGTGAAAGACTCTTCAAATTTCCAGATGAGGACATACAGGGGTTCTGAGGGTGTAGAGTGATTATGGTGTGTGGGGAGGCGGTGCTGATAGCATCCTCTGGGCTGGGTCTCGAGCAGGCTGACACTTGCCCAGAAGGGCGGGACCACACCTCACTTCCATCTCTGTCTCCCCCAGGAAGAGGCCAGCTGTAACTCTTGGTTGGACTTTCTGTTAATATTTCAAGAGCCAAGCCTGCCAGGAAACTCCCAGTCTATAACTATTGCTGGAGCAAGAACTATAAATTCACTTAAAATGTTTTTTTCAAAAACATATAAACCAGGATGGCAACAAAAAGAAAATTGTATTTATGAGAACTTGGCTTAGAAAATGAGCATTGTAGTTGGAAGGAATTGTTTGATAAGCTCTTTGGGGGAAGCATGAGCCTGTCCCCCTCCCCAGGGCATGCTAGACCCTGAGACGGACATCTTCCCAGGCTCAGGACAGGGTATCTGTGTCTGCACCGGCGTCACATCACTCGGAATGATAGGAATGCACAAGCCATGTCTCTAGCAGCCCCTTCTCTGTCCTCCCCTTAGATGTGAAACACGACCACCCATTAGCGTCAGTTCTGAATCACTAAGTTGCCCATCTGTCCACAGCACTTCTCAGTGCCAAGCTTCTATCTGCCTATCTCTGGCCAGCTGCCCTCAGGCTAGGGGGCATCCTAGGTGCTACTCACAGACCACCAGAAAAGAGTGATCAACCCGGCAGAAACCACGGCATTTAGAGAATGGGAGGGTGCTCCCTGAAAGCATTCTTTTCCTTTTACAACTGGATGTTTCCAAAATAATCATTATGTGAAAATTAGATTGTGAAATAATCAAAACTCCTAGATGATAAATTGACAGCAGGAATTTTGCTGGGCCATCTTCCTCCTGTCAGCTCAGGGAGGGCAGGTTTGTCTGACGGCAATGGCAGTGACTTAGACGTAAAGCATCTTAAACAGCTCAGACTTCACAATGGTTTTGTCACTTACGAGTTCTATTTTTTCCTCTCTTTTTGAAGAACAACTGATACCTCAATTTTTGGGAACCTTCTTTTGGTACAAATTGGAACCACCATAGTGAGTGAGGAATATTTATGTTACACTTCCTCTTTCCTCGTGTTTCATGACTAAGGATGTTGACATGAAAACAGGATCTTCGTACCCAGTGAGTTCATCTGCTGCCGATTTCCCACCAGAAATAACAGGCTCTGTGACATCAGCGTGTATTATTCTGGATGCCATCTGAGGAGCCAGCACCTGGAAATGATGAAATCCTGAGCAACAAAGGTTTTGCTTTCAGGAAGACAGGTTAGTGAAGAAAGGGAAGGAGGCCGAACTTCACTGAGCGCCTGCTGTGTGCAGCATTCTCAGGTTCATCTCACTGCGCTATTTACTGACTATGCAGTAAGAGCAGAGGAATACCGTCAGTCATTACTCTCCCAGTTTTCCTTAGTGGTTTCAGATGTTGCTATGGTATTTGTTGCAACTAAATAAATTATATGTAAAGTCTCAAGAATCCACTGGCTTTTAAATTATTATATATTGGCTTGGTGCACGTAGCACAGTGGTTATAATACCAGCCACATACACCGAGGTTGGCAGGTTTGAACCTGGCCCGGGCCAGCTATAAAAACAATGACAACTGCAATAACAGCAACAAAAAAAATAGCTGAGTCTTGTGGCCTGCACCTATAGTCCCAGCTTCTTGGGAGTCTGAGGCAAGAGAATTGCTTAAGCCCAAGAGTTTGAGGTAGCTGTGAGCTGTGATGTCACAGCACTCTACCAAGGGCAACATTGTGAAACTCTGTCTCAAAAAAAAAAAGAATTATTATATAACCACTTAAATGCTTTTATAAGTTGTCATAAAAGAGATGAGATGTGAAGGCACAGAGTAAAGACTGACCATTTCTATATATCTATGCCTATTGAGACGAAATAATTCAAGAGAAGTCTCAATTTGTAAAAGACTATTTTTACTTTAAAATATCTAAAGTTTGCATTTAAAAAATGTGTTGGCCCCAGAAATTATCTTTCTCTATTGCACTTCAAGTGCTGCCTTCATTTTAAAATGTCATACATTAGAAAGCTCTTTTTTTTTTTTGAGATGGAGCCTCAAGCCATCCCCCTGGGTAGAGCGCCATGGCATCACAACTCATAGCAACCTCTAACTCCTGGGCTCAAACGAGTCTCCTGCCTCCACCTCCCAAGTAGCTGGGACCACAGGCGCCCACCACAAGGCCTGGCCATTTTTTGGTTGCAGCCATCATTATTGTTTGGCGGGCCCGGGCTGGGGATTCGAACCCGCCACCTTAGGTGTACGTGGCTGGCGCCTTAGCCGATTGAGCCACAG
>CAUYQV010140711.1:0-25365 GCA_963574575.1 Galagoides demidoff
AGCTGGGACCACAGGCGCCCACCACAACACCCGGCCATTTTTTGGTTGCAGCCATCATTGTTGTTTGGCGGGCCCGGGCTGGGGATTCGAACCCGCCACCTTAGGTGTACGTGGCTGGCGCCTTAGCCGATTGAGCCACAGGTGCCGAGCCTCTGCTTCATTTTTTGGAGTTACCAAAAAATATAGGAAGAGGGGGGAGGGCAACCGATATAGTCAGTTAAATCCTTAACAGGGGGCTTTTTCTTAGACATTTCCTGCTAAGGATTTCCATCAACACTGAACGTGGTTGAAAAATTAACACATATACACACACACACAGAGTATTGTCTATTTATATAATATTTAGGAATTTTATTGGGGAGCTAAACATCTTATAAATTATGAGTGAAACTGTCTTTCCAAAGGTCTGCTTCCCACAGGAAGCAGAGGTTCAGAAGCCTTCTGGACAGATCCGCTGGCACTTCATAAGGGCACCAGCTCCCCTAAACAACAGCTCAACTCTGCAGGGAAGAGGCCTCTAGGCTGACACTGGACAGGCGTGGATCCCAACTGTCCCCTCCTCTGCTGGTCCTAACGGGAAGCATCTTCAGAGTAAGACCTGGATCCAGTCCCACCCCTAGTCTTGACCTAATTAAAGAAATCAAAGGGGATAAAGTCCCCTGGTTTGAGCACTTACCACTGCATTACTTGGGAATCAGCTTTGGTCCTCTGATACTAAGAGGCTAGAAGCTTGAGTGGAGCTGAACGGAGGGCTGGGTGCCCCTTCATTCCAGGAGCACCTTCTCTCTTTCTTGGTCTCTTTGCATCTTCTTTATCGGCAACCTGGGTGCCTTCGAAAATACTCACATCCAGATTTCAACAGTTGAATCACAATCTTCGAGGAATGAGTCCCAGCTATTGGCATTTTAGAAAACCTCCCCAGGTGAGTGTAATGTGACCCAAGCTGAGAAGCATGGCTCCCAAGGGAACCCTAACTCTGGCCCCGGCTCTGACCCCAACCTAATCCCCATCCCAGCTAGAGCCCCAGTGCCAGTCATACCCTGTGTCCCGTCCATCCCTCCTTCCTTCTCCTCTGCCATCTTTTCCTGCCCTCATACTGCTCCAGACTGATTGTCCACTCTGCCCTCCTCCACTCTCGGGGCTGGCCAGCTTTAAGACCTAAGGCAACAATCCTCAGCTGCATTTTTCCCATAAAAGACATGGCAGAGGGCTTTTGGATGTCCAGTGCACCCCTGTGGTGGGACCAGATTCTAACAAAACCCTGCCCCTATTTTATACTTAGGAGAACCCCAGCTCTGTAATCATGTGAACGTGCTGGGTTTCTCGGGAACATAAGTGGTGGCAGCACAGACAGGAGGGGCAGAGGGAACTGGCTCTGCCACTGTGCAGCTCCCAGTGTCCTGCTCTGTGGGCACAGGTCCCTCATCTGTGAGAACGTTCCCACAATGCCATGAGAGTGCATGCAGCATAAGGTTAACTCGATCTGCTCATACTTTTCTAAAAGAAAAAAAATGGAGGGAGTAAATAATTCACAAATGTGGATGCTCCATGACTAGAAGCAATTCACTAGCAGTGGCAGAACTAGCTAATCCATGCTAGGTCCCAGCACGTGGCAGCGGCTGGGGTGAATGCTTTGTTCATTGCACTAGCTCATTTCACCCTTCCAAAGCCCCAGGAAGGGGTCTTTTCTTCCTCAATATTTGAAGATGGAGAAGCTGATGTTCAGAGAGGCCAGAGTGTCCCAGCTGGAGGGGGAAAGCCAGGATTCAAACACTTGTGAATACTGCACTATGGATGCCTTCACATCACAGTCACAGTGGACAACACCAGCTGTGGTTCTCCAGAGAAGCAGGACCAATTGGAGATATGCACGCACACACACACACGGTATTGCCTCGTGCAATTACGGAGGCTGAGAAGTCCCACAGTCTGCTGTCTGCAAGCTGGTGCAGTCTGATGGCTTGAGAGCCAGGGGACCAATGGTATAAATTCCAGGCCAAGTCCAAAGGTTGGAGAACCAGGAGAGCCAAGGGCAGAAGACTGAAGTTCCGGCTGAAGCGGGCAGGCAGAAGTCAATCCCATCTTCCTCAGGCCCTCCACAGAGTAGATGATGTTTGCTCACATCGAGCATCTGCCTTACTCAGTCCACTGACTCAAATGCTAATGTCTTCTGGAAGCACCCTCATAGCCATGCCCAGAAATCACATTCAGCCAGCAATCCCGACGCCTTGTGGCTTCGTCAAGTTGACTCATAATATTAACCATCACAGCACGGCGCTTAAATTTCAACAGGCACATGAGTCACCTGTTGAAATGCAATTCTGAGTTGCTGCTGGTCTGAGGTGTGGCCTGAGAGTTTGCACAGGCCTTGAGTGACCAGGGTGGGTGGGGGGCTGTTGCAGCTGCCCGTTGTGGCTGCCCGTCTTCAACACCACATGTTGGGTGGCCAGGCTGGGAACTCTGGTCTCAGAAGACAAGGAGAGGAAGAAGCAGATGATACATCAATGTTCATGGCAGTGGTCCAGGCCAAAGTGGGAGTTGCTCATAAAATGCTGAGTGTACGTTTGCTGTCATACTTAGAGAATCTCACTGAATTGTCCACTTGTGTCTGTCTGCAAGGCCATGAAAGACCTTGAGCCTTCTAAGACAGTCCTGGTTAAGGACATTCCCCTGTCCCTCATCCCGGCACACCCCTGCCCTGCTGTGACACCCACCTGGGCCCTGTCTACAGCCAGCCCCTGTAGGCCTGCCTGCAGAAGTCCCCTGAACCCTTACTCCCACCCCTGGTTTTCACACCAAGTTAATGAGTTCTCAGCCCAGGCACCACTTCCTGCTCTGGCCCCCAGACATGCGGAGGACACTAGTGTCTTTCCTCTCTCCTGTGAGCCTCATCATCCCTGCAGCTATGCCCGATGGTGAAGGTAGGAGCTCCCCTTTCCACTGCTGTGCAGAGAAGCACGAAGGTCAGTGGTGTCTACAGGAAGGGAGACAATGCCTTCCAGGGACATTAATTTTTCAGTTTGTGTATTCAGATGTGTGGCAGCTTAAGGCTGACAGGCAGGGTTGTCAGCCTCGCAGCTAAAGGACGGCTCTGGGTTTAGATGTCATTTAGTTCCAGGCACGGCTCCCCCGGCTGGGATTGCTGAGTCCAGATTTGGCAGGCAGGCAAGCAGGCAGGATGGTATCAGCTCCACTCTGTCCCCACCCACTCCACCCTATGGTGCCAGGGTCTCACTTAATTATCATGACTTTCTGAA
Organism: Galagoides demidoff; assembly: GCA_963574575.1. Taxonomy (NCBI): domain Eukaryota; kingdom Metazoa; phylum Chordata; class Mammalia; order Primates; family Galagidae; genus Galagoides; species Galagoides demidoff. The sequence goes on from CAUYQV010140711.1 coordinate 3,258, forward strand.
GGGTGGTTTCTGTCACCCCCAATTTGAGATGAAAACAGGGGGCTTCAACTAGGTTGATGTCAATGTCAAGTGACTGTTCTCATTCATTCCAAGCATTGAGGCTATAGTGAGCAGGAAGACAGACACTATCTTTTCCCTTGTAAGGCCACCTTTTCTAGTTGGGGAGACTAAAATTGCAAAAAGACAACTAATAAAAATAATTCAAGTTGAGAGGCAAATAATCATGGGCTGAGAAGGTAGATGACAGGTGGAGATGTGCTTTAGACAGAATGTCCTAGACAGCCTCTGTGAGAAGTTATTTTTTTAATTAAATCATAACTGTGTACATTAATGCATTTATATGGTACAATGTGCTGATTTTATACACAATTTTGAATGCTTACCTCAAACTTGTTAACATAGCCTTCACCTCACTTTCTTAATTATTGTGTTAAGACATTTATACTTTACTCTAAATAAATTTGACATGTACCCTTGCAATATACACCCTAGGTGAGGTCCCACCAATTACCCTCCCTCCACCCACCCTCTTCCCCTGCTCCCCCTCCTCTTCCTTCCTTCATCCTTGACTATAGTTGTGTTTTATCTTTCATTTGAAAGTATGGGTGATTATATATTGGTTTCATAATAGTACTGAGTACACTGGATACTTTTTCTTCCATTCTTGAGTTACTTTACTAAGAAGAATATGTTCCAGCTCCATCCAGGTAAACATAAAAGAGGTAAAGTCTCCATCTTTTTTTTTTTTTTTTTGTAGAGACAGAGTCTCACTTTATGGCCCTTGGTTGAGTGCAGTGACATCACAGCTCACAGCAACCTACATCTCCTGGGCTTAGGTGATTCTCTTGCCTCAGCCTCCCAAGTAGCTGGGACTATAGGCACCTGCCGCAATGCCTGGCTATTTATTTGTTGCAGTTTGGCCGGGGCCGGGTTTGAACCTGCCACCCTCCGTATATGGGGCCAGCCCCTACCCACTGAGCCACAGGCACTGCCTATCTCCATCTTTTTTAGGGCTGCATAATATTCCATGGTATACATATACCACAATTTGTTAATCCATTCATGGGTTGATGGGCACCTGAGCTGCTTCCATGGTCCAAAATTCAGTAAGAATAACCCACATAACAAAATCCCAAAACTATAAATGCTGGTGTGGATGTGGAGAAAAGGGAACACTTGTACACTCTTGGTGGGAATGCAAGCTAATGTGTTCCTTTTGGAAATAAGTTTGAAGAACACTTAAGGAACTGAAGTAGAACTGCTGTGTGAGAAGTTATTGAGCAAGTGATTAGAAGTGGAGAAGAAGCCAGTCATATAAAGCAGTAGGCTGTGTGGGGGGAAAACAGTACCAGAAAACCGCATGGGATGTGCACAGGCTGTGACAGAGGAATGACCTTGAGAAGCCCAAGAATAAGAAGGAAGGTGCATGTGTCTATCAGTGGTGAGCAGGAGGCTAGAAGGCCGGCAGAAGCCAGAGTGCAAGGCCTAGTAGCCTACAGTGGCGAGGTTGCATGTTTTTGGTGTAAAACCCTTGGGTGTTGGATTTCATCCAAGGTCTCCAGATTTCAAAGCCTTGCTTTACTCATTACAGGAATGGTATTCAAAGATATCTTTTCATGGCTGTGTAATCCTTTTATCAATAAAATCTCTCATGAAGAGCCCTCCAAAATGCAAAGCAATTAAGGGATGTTGTAATTTGGTTTAAGCAGGAGTTTGTGGACTCCTGGATCTACCAGCTTACCCCCGTCAGTGAGATATCCATAGACCACAGTCAGCTGGCAGAGTCCTTCATTCCTTCCTTGCTTACGTATGTGTTCATTTGACAAGCATTTATTAAGTATGCATATGTGTCAGACACTATGTTAGACATAGGGATAGTGTGATGGACAAGAGAGACACAGCCATTGACTTCATGGGGATTACAGTCCCATGGAATAAGGACTCCCACATGGAACAGGAAATGGCAGGTGAGGTTCAGCCAGTGCAGTGGTTGGAAAATTAGGATCAAAGAATGAGACTCTTAATGGGTACTTGTCTCCTCCTCAATACTCACCAAAATTCATTTGTCTCCCCTGCTTTCTAACGGCAGCCAGAATTTCCCAGCCTTGTCATTTGGAGAGTAGTGATCCCCTTGCCCAACTCAGAGGGAAGCTCTGATTGGCTATAACTGGAGGGATTTCATTCGAGATGAATGTATTATGCAGGTTTAGTTGATAAGATCCAACCAGATTCACATCAGAGATATTGGTTTGAGGTGTTGAGAAGGTGAAAATTGTCTATTTTACTTAATTTTTACTCAGAAGTATTTAGCCATGGGAGCTGCTGGCAGTCATTTTACAGCCCAAAGAGAAAGCCTGATGGAAATGGAACATATCATTCCTGAGAATGATATGGAGAAACATTAGGGCAAAGTAAAGTAAACCTGAGAAACATTAAGGGCAAGAGTTATGACTTAGTTATAATGCTTACTGCTAGATCAAACTTTACCTGAAGCTGAAAATGCCTCAGAACTGCTTGTATAACATAATTTACAATTGTTTTATTTGTTACTTAGTGTAGGTTGGATTTCTGTTATTTGTAGTCAAATCTTTCAAAAATATGTCTTGGCCTAGTTTGCAGAGTCAGGGTAGGCCTTCTTGAGGAAGTTGCCTTTTAAGTGAGCCAAAGAAAGTATGAAAAAATTATTCAAATAGATAAATGAAGAAAAACAGCGTTTTAGACAAGAGAAAAGGCAGATTTGCCTCGAAGCTTTACAATTGGGTGAGGAACCATTTTGTATTTTTTTCCCCCAGAATCTTATATTTTACTGAAATAAGATGTAAAAAATGTATGCCAGGAAACCTGCATGGTGTAATGGAAAGCTATGAAGAACTCATTGAGGGCCATGGATCTATCCAAAAGCTTACTTTGTAAGTTCCCTTGAGGTTTAAATGACATGAGACACTCAATAGGTATTGAACAGAAGACATTGGCTGTGAACCAGAGGCTTTTGAGGAGTGGGTGTCTTCAAAATCATGTAGCAAGGTTATACAAATCCATGTGGGTTAGTTGGTTGCAAAATTATCAGAGAGTAAGTGAAATAGATTTATGTGGGCAGTGATGGCTACTGATGGCATCCTCTGGATTTCAGAACCTTGGGCTCTCTGGTGGTGAGGTGAGCTGGGGCATGTGATGAAGGCAACCAAGTGGGCAGGGGGAAGTTGGGTGGGAGGGTATCTGAGAAAGAAAGATGTGGAGGTGGAGATGGCTGCCTGGTGTTTGTTGGCCAGTGTAGCTTGAGGCCCAAGGAGATGAGGGGCTGAAGAACTCTGAGTCATACATAGGGCCTGGGGGACAGAGGGCCATCCTAGTGAGGGACAGGACCTTATTTCCCCATTTTTGTTTAGAATAGGTGTTCTAAGTTGGGGGTAACTTTGCCCTCAATGTGTGGAGAGATTTTGGTTGTCACAACTTGGGAGTGGGCATTGCTGCTGGTATCTAACACATAGAGGCCAGGGAAACTGCAAGCCATCCTACAGCTCACAGAACAGCCTGTCATAATAGAAAATTGTACACCCCAAAAGCCAACAGGGTCGTGTCTGAGAAACCCTGAGTTAGGACAAAATATGAGGAGACAACAGGAGCAGACTTTCTGATCACTTAGCAGTTTTCAATTTAGGAGGTTCCCTGATAAAACGCTCCAGGTAGAGAGACCGTCTCAGATGGCTTCAAAGCAGCAGCCACCAAGAAGCTATCCATATATCAAGAACTTGGGCATCTTTCTTTCCAAGTGAATGCTGATGTGCTGTCTTCTTGAACCTAGGCCTAGTCTGACATTTCTGGTGTCTCCGAAGAGAGTATTTCTGAGAAACAAGTAAGGACAAAACAAGAGGGGAGAGGTTTAAACTCTCTGATGAAATTTGTGCGCCTAGATACAGCCATACCTGAGCTAGTTGACCATCAGACTTTTCAGTTCATCTAAGACAATACATAACTATTTATGGCTAAGCCAGTTTCAGTTAGATTCTCCACTTGTAAATGAAATTGGGCCAATGAAGGTCAAAATAGAGTTTCTAAGCCAAAGGGAAGGGGTGACAATAATGAATCCAAGAAAGATGTCCTCTGAACCAAGGATAAGGAGGAGATGAGAGAAGGCAAGGTTTGAAGTTTGGCCACAAAGATGGCAGCTCTTGGTGCTCTAATTCATGTAGGGAGGGTGAAGCAGGGGTGTGTGTGTGTGAGGCTGGCTCATACTCTCAGTTCCTGAGTGATGACCCCATTCGCCATGTACTAAGCATCTACTCAGTGCCGGGCCCTGTCCTAGGTGCTGAAGATGCGACAGTGCTTACAACCCAAGTCTTGCCTACATGGACCCCCAGGGAGAAACACTTGAAAAAGTTAAAGAATAACAATAAGTTTTATAAATATTAGAATGTGATAAGTGTAATGGATGAAAATAAGACAGGGAAAGTGGGAAGTGCTGTGGAAAGGTGGAGATGTCTAATTTTATGTAGGATAGTTCAGAAAGCCTCACCAAGAAGGTGGTCTTTGGGCACAGGTATTCCAATCACCTCCTTGGAGCTCCTGCCTGTGACTAAACGTGCTTCCTTGCCTCTGTGGTATTTACTTGTCATAATCTTTCACCGTGGCTACTTATGGCTGTCCCGCCTCCCATGTGAGATGTTGTATACAGGCAGGGTTGAGTGTTAATTCCTTCTGCATCCCCGTGACTGCTCCCAAAGCCTACAGCATAGGCTCTCAATACTACTGAGTGAATGAGTGAAACCTACATATCCAGAACCCTCGTATCTTGGCTGCTTTTGACAACAAGGTATTTATATTTTAAAGAAATAATAAGTTGTGTCCTGAGCTCCATCCATATTCCACTCCCTTGTATTTTTTCCTCCACCTTCAGGCAAGACCTGGATAATGAACCTGGGACCCTTCTGCTTTATGAACTTCCATGGCTTTATGAATTGAACAGGAGATGAAAATGGATTTTGGAGAAAGACAAAAACATTCTGGTAAGTGTCAAAATGAAGAAGAAATTGATGTTCACCTTGAGATTACATTCTCAAGCCCTCCAATTCCAAGAGGTTAGATGTGAGATTAAGAAAAAAAAGCCTCATCTCTGTTTTGCCTTCCGGACAGGAGACATGAGTACCAGACAGGCTGGATCCTTGGCACCAACAGCTTGGTGAAATAAAGATTTTGGCGATGGTCAGAGTACTGCTCTCGGGGTGAGGGGGCTACAGGGGCTGGACTTAGAGATACCGGGGCGACAGTGATCAGGGTGGGTGAGTGGTCAGCTCAGGGGGAGCCAGGCAGACTGTGAGGCCCTAAGCAGGGATTCCAGGATTAAAGAATTCAGACTTATTTGGCAGAGCAGTGGGGCTGTGACAGAGCCTGTTCTAGCTTTATGGTTGCAAAACATGGGTTCACGCCCTGATGCTGCCACTGACTTTGGGAAATGGCTTAATCTCTTAAAGCCTTGGCACATTCATCCATAAAATGAAATAATGGTACCATTTTCCCAGCACTGTAGTGAAGCCTTAAATAATATGCTGTGGGAGCTCAATGAGTCTTAGTTTCTTCCTTTCTGTCCTTGTTCCTTGCTCTCCTTCATTTCCTCCTGTTTCCAGCTCTATCTAGCAAAGGCACTGAGGCAAACAATTAATTCTACAATCCCGGGGCCCAGTTTCTGGATTTAGGCATTGGGTACCCAGAGTAGGAAGGTGTCTGAGCTGCTGCAACTCAGAGTGTTAGGACAGTCTGAGCGGTTCTGGAACAAGATGTGTGGGTTCTTTCCACACCAACAATCAGTTGTTCAACTCTCTGGATGTCAACTGGGCATATTACAATTCAATTCAGTTTTGACAATAACTACCCAGTATTGGCACAGACCCCACAGGGTAAGGGCTAAGTACCCACAAGACTGCCCCATTACAGGTGCTGGTTACAGGTCCCAGATTGTCATCCGTATTTCTCTTATAAGTTGGGGGTTCCCATGACCCCCTCCTCCTGTTTTAAAATTTACTAGAACAGCTCGCAGAAATCAAAAAAAATTCTTTGTCTACTATTATTTGTTTGTTATAAAGGACACAACTCAGAAACAGCCAGATGAAAAAGATGCATAGGGCAAGGTTGGAGAGGAGGGGTGTGTGAAGCTCTCCATCAGGTCTTCCCAATCATCTAGGCTGCGTGCAAATTGATCTTTGCAGGTAGACCTTGGGCAGCTTCTGACCTCACCAGCTTATTATTTATACATAAATCTTTGTTTAGACTGAGCTATGACAGCAGGTAAACACGTGTGCTTGAATGCAGGCATATATATGTGTGTGCGCGCGCACATGCACACACACACACACACACGCATACACCCAGAGGCAAGCAGAGCTCTCTCAGTCAATCATGTGTGAAATGTCAGCCTGGCCTTCCTCTGAGTGTTTAGAAACAGCATGAAGAGCCCTTGATGAGAGAAGTTGTTGGGGATTTTGTTTCCTGCAGAAGCTTCTGTCAGTAAGCCTGGCATGTTATTATTTTTTTTTTCTCCAGACAATGAGGATCTTCTTTCTGCAGAGAGAGGAAAACAAACACATGTTTGTTTATTAGGTATGTAAAGTCACATAATTGCAGGCATATTGTTTTGGGGGAGTCAGTCTGGCTTTGCCCCACAGCCTTGAAAACCTTGGTTCATGCTAGATTCTTTTGGCCTGATCTCCTTTTTGTTTGAAGAGATAAGGGTGTTCCTTCTTCCCCACACATCAGTGCAATGCCCCCCACTGCAAACCACAAAATGCATTCTTCCTCAAATGCCCTTTTCTAAAATATATACTGGCTTTGGCATTTAATTTAATAGTAGCTAATAATTATTAGCAACAAAGTTCTGGGCACTATTATAAGCCTTGCACATTGGGTAAAGTCATTTAATCCTTCGTCAGCTCTGTGGAGTAGGTATTTTTATTATAAATCCATTTTGTACCCAAAGAAACCGAGGTGCAGGGAGACTCAGCTACTTTGCCAACACAAGTAGCCCGAATGGATCTGCTGGCTTCAGTGTCTGCGTGCTTAAATGCTATAAATCTTTATGAGTGCTGGGAGGGCTGGGGTCTAGGACTGGAATTTCCCTAACATGACCCCTTCCCAGTATTTCTGGGAAGACACAGTGAGAAGAATGCACTTGTTACTCTCCTGTGCTTGCCAGTAGGCCCCCCATAAATGTCAGCTGAATCCGGCGGCCTGAAGCCATAAGTGATTTCCTCCCTCCGGGGCTGCTGCTTCCCTCAGCATAGCACCAAAGAAATCCTCCAGCTTATGTAACTGTTTCTGGGAAACTCCGATTGTCCTGTTTTCTAATATGGGCGTTTTCACATCATTACCAGATGCTGGGCTGTTCCTATTATTGCTTTGGGAGGTTTTGCCTGTTAAGCAATTGCGTGGAGTGTCCTTTCTCTGCCTGTGAGTTTTTCCTATTGTTATGTGGATGAGATCCTGACAGCCTCTCCCAGAGCCCGTGTCCCACTGACCTTGGCTCCTTCTCTGCTGGCCCCAGCTCCTTTCCCCATGTGGTTTCCAGGAGCCCAGATGATCCTCCTTGGGTGATTCTGATCCACAGACCCCCAGGATCAAGATGAAAAGGCCCTTATGGGGGTGGGGAACCTGCAGCCTTGGGGCCACATGGACCTTCTGCATGCTCTAGTGTGGCCTTTTGACCGAATCCAAGTTTTATAGAACAAATTATTTCATTAAAAGACGGACGGCAGAGAAAGATGAAGCTTTTCTTGCTTCATTGTTAGTACTTAAAAAAAGAACAATCTTGAAATCAGAAGACTGCAGGTTCCCCACCCAGACAAATCACACGTCACAAGCACCATTCTCACTCTCCGGCCTCCTGACTCCTCTCTTTGTGTCCCTTCAGGGAAGCCCCTGGGGGCCTGGAGCTCTGCATTGCAGCATTTAAAGCCACTGTTCCCATTAGGTGAGGTCCCCTAAATACCCTCACCTAATGTGCATAATGCAATGATACATTTCAAAACTATTAAGAATAAAGTATAAATGTCTTACCACAACAAATAAGTAACTGAGAAGATGGTTGTGTTAATCAGTTAGATGTAAGCATTCCACGTTGTATATCAAATCAGCACATGGCACCCCATGAATGCATTAACGTACACAGTTACAATTTAATAAAGAACAAAAGTAAAGCCACAGTTCTGTGGATGGAAATCTCCCCAGGGGAGGGCCTCCTGCTGGCTAAGGTAGCCTCCCTGACTTGGCCCCCACCTCCAGTCCTGCCCAGCTCTAACCCCCTGGGCATGTTACGGCCATACAGACCCTTCTAAAGTGCACGTCTGGTCATGTCACATACCTATTTAAATTCCCCTGCCTTGTCACTTCTTACTGACTCATGGACAAAGTCTAAACTCCTTGGCAATGTACAAAAGATCCTTCTTATCTGGGCAATGGCTGGATTCTCCATCTCTCGACATCATGTTCTCTGTTCAGCTGGATGAACTTTGAGCTGAACTTTCAACATGCCTCACTTGCTCTGTGTTGAGGCTTTGCTTAGGGTGGCCCTTGGCCAGGGATGTCCCCCACTCTCTCCGCCTCACTCCCCCGAGCTTGCAATCTCCACTAACTTCTTCACCTCGTACGCAGCCTTGGCAGCCTGCGCCTCCCTTGCTCCCAGAGCCTGAGTGAAAATCACTTGCCTCCTTCTAAATCACCCTCACTAAACTGTACTCTCTGAGGGGAGTGACCAGGCCCATCTTGGCCCCTGTTGCACTCCCACTGCCTGCTAATGCTTGGCACAAAGAGATGCTTGGGGGTACATGCTGAACAGGATAATGAGAATCACTCTGGCCCTGCACCACATCCGGAGATTTCCAGGCTCTGATCATTGCCAGATTATTGCGAACTCAACCACTCCTTGTGATTCTTTGTCCTGCCTGGAGACTCCACCAGTGACCTCCAGGTTCCTTCCCAGTTCCTTGGTTTGCTTTTCCTTCTCTGGCCACGACCATCCAGACACATAACTTGCTTTATTCCTTATGGGGTAAAAATGTCCCCAGCTCCACAGGGACAGGGGTTGTCTCTGTCTTTCTCATTGTGCTGTTCTAGTGGTTGGCACTTAGTAGGGGTTCAATAAACATTTGTTGGGTGAATTAAAAAAATTGGTTCTGCAATTCCTAGAATAGCACAGGGTCAACATTCCATAGAGAACAGGGGGGCTTGAGCTCCTCTCTGCCCAGTGTGTGTGGACAGAGGCATCCTCAGCTTCTTTGGGCCACTCACAGAACTGCCAGTGCATAGATGCTTCTCCCGGAAACTCTTCTGATGAAATTTGGGTCCCAGCTCCAATTCCTTGGACCTGGGGGAGGGATACAGACATGTCTTCCCACATTCTCCTCACAGCATCCCCAGCACAGGCCATTTAAGAAGCCCCAGATTCCCATAGGAGAGGAGATTTCAGCTCTTAGCAGAATTTATTGCAGAGATTAGATGCCGCCAAACCCATCGATATCAGCTCCCATCTAAACACAGGCTCATGAACAGGAATGAATTCAAGTTGTCTCTTTGGAAGGCTTCTGCAGGCTTCAGAAAGCCACTACCTGTCACAGACGATTGATTTGCAGGACTGTGGCAAGGAAGCCCGAGCATTCTGTGACAAGGGACATCTCTGCCAAGTGTCTCCAAACAGCCCAGGCACAGAATTCACCCAGGGAAAGATGATACTGTCGCCTCTGTTTACAGGTTTGAGGTCTGAGTCTTTATAACTCCCTGACCACAAGACTCCCCAGTTCCCACTTACAATCAAGACAATTTTATAATGTGGTAACGTGACGAGATATAGGAAACTCAAGAACGTCTTTTCTAAAAATGGCAAAGAATATACAATGTGTACCTCAGCTTTTGCTAAAATTTAAATGAGAAGATGGAATAATACATAGAAAACAAATAAGATAGCTCATCTTAATAGGATATTCAAATGGAGTAAGAAATTGTTCAAAGCCAAAGCAATTGTAGGAGTGGAAGGTTTTCAGGAGAAAGTAAGATGGAACATGTATTTGGCTTTGGTAGAAGAAAGGTCTGGGCTCCCCAAACAACCTTCCTGGCTTCCACCTGCAACCCTCAAAGTCACGGGTCTTCTTGTGTCTCTGCTTCCGTAGAGTGGGATATTGTAGATATTGTACTTTGTTGGTTTAGCACCACAGTATCCCACTGGGGAACAGCCCTGTTCCCTCATCCTCTCAAAAGAAGTCAATTCTCATATCTCAACTCCGAGATAGCTGGGAACACTTCCCAGTCCAGTGGGATTTGGTGGGCTCAGAAGAATTAGCATTTGTGGAGCTAATTCTTCACCCCTCCCTGCATAAAATGCCATTGCATTTCTTTCATGCAAAGACGGGATCTATTTTTCCATTCTTGACCCAGGGGCTGCCAATTATATGTAGCAGAAGTAACAGTGCATCACCTTGCTCCTGAGCCTGGTGTGTTCTCACTTGCTGCTGTTAGACCCCTGCCACTGTGGTAGTACACTTGGGCCAGCCTGCTGGGGGAGGAAAGACGAATGGAGCAAAGCCACGTCACTCTAGTTCCCTTGGCTGGGAGGCAACCCACCCCCAGATACGTGGGCCAGAGTGTTCAGGAGATCAGCAGAGCCCCCAGCTGACCCCCAACCAACCCTGGCCTTGTGAAAAACACATTTATTTTAATATGCCACTAAGACTTCGTCGCTTAATGTTTTTTCTGGCAGTAGATAATTGATAGAATGTGTGATCACATTTTGGCTAATCAAAGCTAGGATTAAACCTTTCGCTGGAACAATGAACCCAGAGGCATTTGTTTTTCTTCTGATATTTGCAATGAGCCTAGAGCAGCTGGAGGGACCATGTCAACTTAGGGAAAGTCTGCCTGAGACTGAAACCAACACAGAAGAATCACATCTTTTAAATGGGAAGGAAGAATTCTAGCAATGTCTTTGGAGCTCCTGGATCCAGCTATGTCTAAAACAACTAAGCTAGACTTATCAGTTAAACGCAAAGAGCAATCACTTATTCATTTTTTTTTTTTCTGGAGTAAACTTAGGCTGGATTTTAAACCCTTATGATTAAGAGAGTCCTGATCAGTGATGTATCTAAAATAATGAACATTGTCAGGATTAATGAATTGTAAATATGTCCCAGTTGGAATGACAGAGTCTAGGAAAACACTGCTGTTTCCAGGAAGTTCTAAGTAATAATAAAAGCAACTTTTTCTAGCCTTTCTTGTGCATTCTATTCCTAGGATGTGAGGGGCTTATATAAGGACATTTTTTGTATTTGCTGAGTTGTAGAGAAGTGAGGATGACTGTTGCCCCCTGCAAAATTTCACCAGTACCTGGAAATAAGTGTGATTCATTTCTTATTCAGACTTGGTGACTACCAGGACACAGCAATTCAGAGAAAGATGTGGCCAGGTTGTTCTCATGTGGTAGTGATTTATCAAAATAACTCACACCAGAGATGATAGGAACCAACCATTTTAGACCTACAGGAGGTGGCAAAGGCTTATCCCCTCAAAGATTCATGTTTTATCAAGGCCAGAAAAAGGAGAAATAGCAGCGCTGGTCAAGTCTGGTGCCCCATACATGGAAAGAAGATGGGCTTTGGGGACAGACAGATGGAGACTGGACTTAAGCTCTATGAACTATACACTTGGCCATCTCAGGAAAGTTGCTTTAACCATCTTGGGCCTCCATTTATACTTCTGTACAGTGCCCCACAGGAATGACAGCTTGTTGCTTACATTCATTATACGCAGATTCTTAATGCTTAATCTTCTCTGTCTCCCCGCCCCTGGCCCAGAGTGGTTTACTTCCGAAGAATAAAGTTTGGGGAGGGGAAACAGTGGAGAAACCTGGCATCAGTCCCAGTGTTTACCCACAGGACCTCACAACCTTTAGGTCCCCAGATTTAGGGATCCAGGAGATGGACTTAAAAGCAGCCTGTCACCTGCAGTAGCTGTCATGGAAGTGCATCATCTGTGTCTCGGCGGATGCTTGCTCTGTGGAATTTCCTGCTGTGCTTCCCTGGGGAACCCATGCAACAAGAAGTTCATTCAATTATTTACTTGCTCAGTGTCATCTGGATTTAAAAGTATGCAGCTAACATATCCTGGTAAGGGCAGAGAGTTCTAATGATTGCCATTCACTGAGCATGTACTCTTGTGCCAAGCACAGCAGGGGACATTTTGTGCGTATTTTCTCATACTGTCCTTGCAGAGACATGCTATAGGGGAGGATACTGAAGCTCAGAGAGGTTAAGAGACTTGTCCAAGATCACACATCCGGAAAAGAGGAGCTCGAACTTGGTTTTAACCAAGTTCTTTCTGACTCTGAAGGCTGTCTTATGGGACCCTATGTCAAATTTTTTAAACATAGATTGTTAAAGCTTGAGAGATTCTTTAGGTAATATCTAAAACCGAGATTGGAAAATGGGGGCTTGCAAGCTGAATCCCATCTTCAACTCACAGACGATTTTAGTTTAGTTTGGAGGACTACCATGAGTTTGTTGTTGTTTTTTCTTTGGTCGTTGCTGTTGTCTTCTTTTTAGAATGAATGAATTGCCAGCCTTTAAAAATAGAGAGATTTCACCTTCAAATATCAGACTTTCATTTTCTTCAGGTAAAAAAAAAGAATGGAGGCTGGCCATATTGGACGTTCCTTCCTGCTGAGTCCTGACTCCCACATACATCAGGTGCGTGCTCCTGCACTCCCCTCCCACCCCCCACCCACAGCCCACTTTGTTTCCTTTCTCTGCCTGGCCCTTGCAGTTTGCAGCCTCTAACTTAGTCCAACTTACTGGAGAGAAAACAGCCACTCAGAGAGAGATAGTGACTGGCCAGAAGTCACACAGCAAGCATACTTAAAAGGTGGTTCCGTTGGGTACTCATTTATGTTGTTGGAGGGTGGCCCCAGGTGCGGCCACTGCGGTCTGGTTCTCTGACTTCCAGTGCCTCTCTGTCTTTCTATCTCCTCTATGGCTGAGCTGTTTCAGCCTCTGGCTGGGTCACGTTCTCTGGGTTACATCTTCTGTGCTTGGGCACGTCAATGGAGGCTGCCTACTCTCTCAGGGTGCTTTCACACTTCATATGAAAGACTTGTTTTCATTAAGTGCCCTCAAAATGAATAAGGGTTGAATCTCTCCTCTCAGGAAGGTGGAAAGCTAGTTGGGGGTTTGTGAAAGTTAAGTTCATCTTGAAAGAGAGAGGGAGAGAGAGAGAGAAGGAAAGGAAGGAAGGGAGAGTCACACACCTGAGAGTCTGATGTCTGTGATGTTTATTCCTTTCCTTTGTTGGTTCTCTTTAACTCCCACCACCATTAACACTGTTTTGTCTTCTTCCAGGAAGGCAGAGAGGTGTGAGTCAGCTCCCACATCTAGACTCCAGGGCAGGCCTGATTTAAGGCGGGACTTATAAATGGAAACTCCCTGGGAGCTCAGTGCCAAGACAAAGATTTTGCAGGGGAGATCTCAAACCCTCTCTAACATTCTCAAATCTTACAAAGAAGTATTTTTGCAATTTATTTTTGTATCACAAATAAAAGTGAACTGAGCATACATTCACAGTTTATGGGGCATTAATAAAATCAATATCTGTGAGTGCAGCACCCTTCATAAGAAATGGAACTTTTCTCATAACTTAGCAGTTCCTTTTTTTCCCCTTCTTTTATTGAGACAGAGTCTCACTCTGTCACCCTGGGTAGAGTGCCATGGTGTCATAGCTCACAGCAACCTCAAATTCTTGGGTTCGAGAGATTCTCTTACCTCAGCTTGGTGAGTAGCTGGGACTACAGGTGCCTGCCAAAATAAAGCCTGGCTAGTTTTTCTATTTTTGGTAGAGATGGGGGTCTCAGTCTTGCTCAGGCTGGTCTCAAACTCCTGAGGTCTAGCAATCCACCTTCCTGGGCCTCCCAGAGTGCTAGGATCACAGGTGTGGGCCACCCCACCCCACCCCACCCAACTTGGTAGTGCTTTGTGCTTCTCTCTGAAACCATTTCTACCCACCTCTCTGCAAGGTATAGATTTCCTAGATTTTGTATTAACTATTTTACTTATTCACTTATGTGGTCATTCATTTTTAAACTTTTATTAAGAAAAGGATCAAATATGTACAAAATTAGAAGTAATAGTACTATTGAATAAAATAGACCTATCCTGGATCACTGGATTCAAGAATTTTTAAATGTTTTGCTTTCTTTTTTAAATTAAGTTTTTTGTACATAGATCATAAATACATTTATGCCATTATAGGATTCAATATGTTGATTACTTGTACAAATTGGCATGCTTACATCCTACTAAATCTTTCTATTTGATGACCCACTATGTAAGCATTTTATTTTGTAATCATCTTTCCATAAAAGCAGAGAGACAGGTAAAGCATATCCAACCCTGCTTCAGCATCCTCAATTTGTGGGCAATCTTATTTCATCTGTTCTTTCAATCACTCCATAGCTCTTGTGCCCCAGCTCTGGATTGTTTTTGAAGCAAATCTCAGACATTATGTAATTTCATCTGTAAATATTTCATTCTGTATCTCTGAAAGATAAGAACTCTTTTAAGAACAAAATAACAATATTACTTTCACATCTAAGATGATGAATACGTTCTGAATATTACCAAATGCCTAGTCCACATGCAAATGACCTGATTCTGTCCTTTCCCTCTCCCTCTCTCTCTTCTCTGTTTTTATAGTTGCTGCCTTTAAATTGCGATTCAAACGAGATGCCCGTAGCGTATTTGGATGATAATTGTTAAGTCTTTGGGTTCCCTTTCTCCCTCCCCTTTTTAATTTTGTTTCCCCCAGTGCTATTTATTTATTGAAAAATCTGGGTTGTTTTTCTTGTATAATTTCCCCACTTTAGAGATGTTGCTGAGTCAGCCTTTGGTATTATTCAACATGTTCTTCTTTCACTTTTAAACTGAGTGTTAGCTATAGAGGCTCAATCAGATTCACGTTTGATTTGGGGCAAGAATAGTTCCTAATGGTGTAGTTTCATCAGGAGGAAAGTAATGGCTGGCTGTCTCTTTTGTGATGTTATTAGGTTCTGATGTTATATCATGTAATCTACTTATTATAAAGTCCTAACAGCTTTTAACCTAATAGGTTTAAAAGAC
Source organism: Galagoides demidoff (assembly GCA_963574575.1). Taxonomy (NCBI): domain Eukaryota; kingdom Metazoa; phylum Chordata; class Mammalia; order Primates; family Galagidae; genus Galagoides; species Galagoides demidoff. The sequence goes on from CAUYQV010140711.1 coordinate 18,395, forward strand.
ATTGACAATCTATCCTAGGAGTTGGAGTACATCAGACATTAAGCTTCTTTATCTTTAAACACTTTTATATCACTTAACCTCTTTACTAAGAGATAGAAGAATGTTTAAAGAAACGGTACTGTCTTCATAATGCAACATCTTTATCCTATCTAATAAAATAATACTTATCTTCTAATATTATTTAATATACAGGATTTTAATAATATGGGAACCAATATGGGGGTACATATAGCCATCCATGCTATCTTCCCAATTTTGTTAGTTTTTACCTTCCACGCTGTGATATTATTCAGGATCCCACTTTACGTTTAGTTCTCATGTCTCCTTGGGTTCCTCTGAGCTGTGACAGTCCCCAGGTGGTGTTTATTTTCCTTTCAATCTAGAACAGCATCTCCTCTGTAATTGTGAAGAATGACCCACACTTTGTATTTCTCTACATATTTCCTTTTGATGGCCTTTAACTTGTTCTTCTATCCTTTGTGCTTCTTAGAAACTGAAAGTTAGAATAAAAGACTCAAGTAGACTGGGGTCAAACCTTTTTGCCTAGAATATTTCATAGGTGAAACTGTATCTTTTATATGCCACCTCCCAGGCTTGCTTTAGCAGCACATACAATATGTATTGCCTTACAGCTGTGGAGAGTTAGAGTGGAGAAGGTAAGACAGGAGTAAGGAGTGAGAATGAGAAGCCCACAGCAAAAGTGAAGACTTCAAGACTTCACCTCCCATGGTACAGAGGAAGCTAAATGCCCCTTATGTCTTGCTTTTCTGCCCTCGAACCTTCAACTCGGTAAAATTTACCCAATTCTACACCCTAATTCATATCATTTGTAAGATAGCATTATTTTGTTTCCTTGTCATAGACTTTGGTTGGATGAGTTTGCATTAATTTGGGCAGAAGCCACCTAAAAAAACTGCACGTATTTGTCTCAAGACTTTCTAAATTTCTGGGGCTGATTGGATACCTTTATATGATGTTTTGTTATATTTTTTTAAGTGCTTCCAGCTTAATTTATGTTTTCCTTTCACTCATTTAAAAAAGTAAATGGGTTATAATGTTAGTTGTATAAAGCTTCACAGGTATGCAATTGCATAGAAAGAAACACACATACACACACCTGAGTGGGTAAACGGGAAAATCTGAACTATTCTCTGGATTGTGCCAATGCCAGTTTCCTGATTTTGTTTTTGTCCTACGGTTAGGAAAGATGGCAACACAGGGGTGGAGGGTGAAGGATATACAGGGTTTCCCAGGACTATTTTCTGCATTTTCCTGCAAATCTATAATTATTCGAAATAAAAAGCTTAGAAAATTAATTGGAACATTTCATATTCTGAATTTTGTGGCCAGTGAAGAAAGACAAGATAAAGAAATCAGTTAAATTTTCAGACGGAAAGCAATGCAATTATCATTATTTGTAGATAATATGGCTGTCTACCTAGAAAATTGGATAAAACGTATTTTGAACTAATATAAGAGTTCAATAGGGTACAATATAAAAGATTAATAGATATCATTCACAATAATAGCAGCAAAAACAAATTAAAATGCCTAGGAATATACTTAACAGGCATTGTACAGAACCTACAACAAGAAAACCACTACATTTATTACGAGATACAAAAGATGTCATGAATAAAGCAAATGTAACAAGAGATGATGATCTACATTTATTCTTTAAAGTTTAAAAGGCAGCCAATCATATTTGATTGTATTATAAAAGTCAGTAGTGGGCATTTGGTGAAATTTGAATAAGGTCTGTAGAGTAGATAAGAGTTTTGCCTCAATGTAATTTCTTGATTTTGTTCATTGTGTTGTGGTTATATAAGAGGATATCTGGTTTTCAGAAAATACAGACAGATGTGTTTAAAAGCAATAAGGCATTATATTTGCAACTCATTTCAAACAATTCAGAAACTAATACATAATAGTAACATATAAATCCTTATCTGTGTCTACACAATTATTATTATATGCACATATTGAGAAAAAAATCAGAGTGTGATTTGGGGAATCTGGTGAAGAGTGTACACATTTCCTGGCCACTTTTACAACTTTTCTATACATTAGGAATTAATTCACAGCAAAAAGTTTTTTAAAAGTAGCCAATAGGAGAATAAGAATGAATAATGTAACTATGAAACATAGAAGGTTCAGGAGGAGAAGGAAATGATATAGCACACATGATATCAACTATAACATTAATAGCAACATGACAGTAAGTATTTCCTAAATAAGACACATTAGTTAATAGAAGTACAAAGCGGGAGGCATCACTTTACCAGACTTTAAGCTATACTACAAGGCTATAGTAACCAAAACAGCATGGTACTGGCACAGAAACAGAGACATAGACCTGTGGATCAGGACAGACAACCCAGAAATGAAATCTCATCTGATTTTTGACAAAACAGATAAAAACATATACTGGAGAAAAGAATCCCTGTTCAATAAATGGTACTAGGGAAACTGGACAGTCACATGTAAAAGACTGAAACAAGATCCACACCTCTCACCACTAACAAAAATTAACACACAATGGATAAAAGACTTAGACCTAAGGCAGGAAACTATAAGAATCCTAGAAGAAAGTGTAGGAGAAACTCTCATAGATAGTGGCCTAGGCAAAGAATTTATGAAGAAGACTCCAACAGCAATCTAAGCAACAACAAAGATAAATAAATGGGACCTGATCAAATTAAAAAGCTTCTGCACAGCCACGGACACAATCAAAAGAGCAAATAGACAACCCACAAAATGGAGAAAATATCCACATGCTGTACATCTGATAAAGGGCTGATAATCAGAATCTACAAAGAACTCAAGCAAATCAGTGAGAAACAATCAACCAACCTCATTAAAAAGTGGGCAAAAGACATGAACAGAAACTTCTCAAATGAAGACATACTAATGGGCAGAACCTCATGAAAAAATGCTCAACATTCCTAAGCATTAGGGAAATGCAAATTGAAACCACAATGAGATATCACCTAACTCTAATGAGAATGGTTTATATTAAAAAGCCCCCCAAACAATAGATGCTGACATGTGGAGAGAAGGAAACTCTATACACATTGTCTGTGGGACTGCAAACTAGTGCACCCTCCATGGAAAATTGTATGGAGATACATCAAAGAACATAAAGGCAACCTATCATTTGATCTATCAATCCCATTACAGGGTATATACCCAAAGGAAAAAGGTCATTTTATAAAAAGAAGATCTACACTCAAATGTTTTAACAATTCACAATTGTAAAGATGTGGAAACAATCCAAGTGCCCATCAATCCATGAATGACTTAATAAAATGTGGCATGTGGAGTACTACTCAGCCATAAAAAGATGCTAATATAGTATTTTTTGGACAAACTTAAGGGAACTAGAAACTATTCTTATAAGTAAAACATCACAAGAATGGCTAAAAAAACAACATGTACTCAATGTCAAATTGGAACTAATTGATCAACACTTGAGTGTACACATGGAAGTAAATCTCAAGGAAAATCAGAGGGGGAACAGGAAGGAGAGTATGGGTAAATTCACACCTGTTAGGTACAGTGCACATCTGGCTGAAGGACTTACATGTATAACTTTGGCTCAATCTGTACAAAAACAAAGCATGTAAATAAAACATCTGTACTCTCTAACGTTTGGAAATTTTTTTAAAAATGAAAGCTATGTGGGGTTGAGAAGATGATTGTTTTCCTACTTACATGCTGATGGGAATGATTCAGTAGGTGAATCATGGAGCTGGGACATGAAGGATTGAGTTTGAGAATACTTTTATCTATCTTCTGATTTTCCTGTATTTGTAGATAGAGATTTTAAGACCAGGAGATTTAGTGGGTTGCCCAAATCCACAACTAGCTAGTGGGCTAACCTTTTTGATTCCTAACCCCCTCAAACCTCAACAGCTATGTTGTTTGAGTGAGTCTGGGTACTCAGGAAACTTAATAGAATTCACCATTATCTATGTTTACATTGTCTTCAGGAGTTCAAAGATGAGAACTGTCTCAGAAAACACTAAGTGAACAATACCAAAAAAAGAGTAAAAAAAAAGTGTCTGTGTATCACATCATGTTATGTTGGTGATCATTGGAAGAAATAAAACCATGATGACTGAAGAGGTGTCCATGGATCATTGAACGTTGGATGCAGAGCAGTGAGGTGGGACATTTCTGCTTTTTTGTCATTAACTCTTCTGATCTGTTTTCTCATCTGTGCATGGTGTTGATAAAAATGACCGTGTTGGTTGGCCAGCAAAGGATGAATTATTCCACTACTAGTCCTGGTATAACAAATTAGGAAATGAAAAGGCAATACAACAACAACCGTAAACACCTAACTAATCAATGGCAGGGCATTATGTAGATGAATTTACAGCACCTCCTTTTAAGGCAGCATTAAAGTTTGAGTTATTAGAAGATCAATGTCTATTCAATGACAAGAGGAATCACTAAAATTAGTTATTTAAATCACACTTATAGTATGATATTTATGCTGTTTAAAAATTATGCATTTTCATAAACCAAAAGACTAGAATGGAATATAACAAAATGTAGATGGTGATTATCTTATGTGGTGAATTATGGGTGGCCTGTGTGTATGTGTCTGTGTGTTTTATTGTAGCATACTGTTACTTTTTTGGCCATCAGAAAAAAAAAATTCTTCAGGTAAGAAAGATCTAGTGCTAGGAGGAGAGATACCAAAAGTAGGGTGCTAAGTTTGTTTCTCTGGAAAATGCATTATGGATCAATAAATTACTTTAAAAATCTTCTCACATCCACAATGTAACCAAATAAGATCAGGTGAATGGTAAAATCTGTGATGATCACAGAAGTCATGCTTCTGTGATGGGAGGGAAGTGGCTTTGTTAGAAACCACCTAACTTAAAAGCAGGCTGTTTCCTGATTCCTACCATCAGTTTGTGGCAGGATTTCACAGTGCCCCCATCCACTTTCCAGTCTACCAGTGTTCCAGTTTCAAACCCTGAAGCCAGAAGTTCCTTCACCAGGGCCAACTTGGTGCCCCTGTTTTCTTCTCTGCTTCTCTCTCCTTCATTCGTGATTCATACATCAGCACATGCTTGAATGTGCACCTGCCATGTGCCAAGCGCTGTGTTGGTGTAGATGTATCCTGTGGAATAAAATGAATGTGGTCTTTCTTTTAAGAAACTTGCAGTCTCTTGGAAGAGACAGGTAGTACACATACATAAAAAGTATGTAATTTCAAACTGTCAAAAGTGTGGCAATGTCAAGGACCCCAGTGCAGCCACAGGGGATGTTACTGAGGATGAATGGGGTGCATTCTATTTTTTCCAGCTACGCAGACCTGGCTGTTGTCAATGAGCAGCTTGAGCAAGTGCCAACCTCAGGGCCTTTGCATTTGCCACTCCCTCTGCCTGAATGCTCTCACTCACATATCTGCACGAGTCACTCCCTCATTATAGTTATATTGTTGTTCAAAAATTACCTCACAGTTGCTTTCATTGACCACAGTCATCCAAAATATCCCCTTTACATACACACATCACCCTCTGTGCTCATTCTGTGCTTTATTTTCCTTCTCAGCACTTAGTGTTTTGTATATTATAATATATACCCATGCCCAGATGTGTATATGTGTGTGTCTATTAATATATGCATAATGTATATGAAACACATATTCTTGTAAATTAAACAGTTGTCTGTTGAGAAGCTATTATGTGCCGGGCACTATAGTAGGTGTTGAGTTTATGAGGTTAGGTGAGCAAAGTTTCTACCCTCATAAAGACTTCCTTTCTACTTCTGGAATATAAACAGTAAATGATTTAGGGAATAATTTCAGGTAATTATAAGCGACATGAAGGGAAATTAAAAGGGAGGAAAGGTATTGTGAGCGATGAAAAGGGGATGCCAGGGAAAGGTTCTCTGGGGAAGCAACATCTGAGCAGAGACCTGGGTGCAGAGAGGGCAGGAACCAGGAAGACTGGTCTGTCTGTTCTCTGTTCCCATTGATTAGTTTGCACTTTCTAGATCTTCAAATAAATGGAATCACAGCTCTTCAGATGTGGCTTTTTTCACTCAACATTACGTTTTTGAGTTTTTTTCTATATGTATAAGTTTTTGTTCTTTTTTACTGCTAAGGCATATTTCATGATTTAGATACACCAAAATTTTTTTCTACTTATTTGTTGATAGACACTAGAGTTTGGGACTATTAGGAATAGTGCCATGAAGAGTTTTCATATATAGATTTTAAATAAACATGTGTTTTCATTTCTTTGGGGTGAGTTCCTGGGAGTGGATTTGCTAGACCATACAGTAAATGTGGGTTTGATTAATAAGAAATTTTCAAACTATTTTCCAAAGTACTAGTTCATTGTACACAGCAATGTATTAACATGAACAAAAGTAGGTATTGAGCTGTGTGATCAACATGGTCAGATTCATATTTTTTAAATATCACTGCAGCTACTTTGTTGAAAATTGGCTCTAGAGGGCCAAGAATGGAAATTACAAGACCTCTGTAGAATTGGTCTGTGTTCACCCATGGATTCAGCCACACCATTAGAATCCATTCAAATTTTACACTGCCTATTTGCACTTATAGGATTTGGCCCTGAATGGGATCCCTATTTTGTTTTTGTCCAGGTACAAAGCTAGACTTCATTTGCCAGATTTCTTTATAGTTAGCCAGGGACACGACACTAAATCTGCTCCAGGGAATGTGGGCAGAGGTGATACATCCCTTGTACTGACATGCCCATAAAATCCTTCCATGCAATCACCCCCATTCTTGCTGAAGAAATAGAGAATTCCAAGGATCTATAACAGTGGTTCTCAACCTTCCTAATGCTGCGACCCTTTAATACAGTTCCTCATGTTGTGGTGACCCCCAACCATAAAATTATTTTCATTGCTACTTCATAACTGTAATTTTGCTACTGTTATGAATTGTAATGTAAATATCTGATATGCAGGATGTATTT
>CAUYQV010140712.1:0-84078 GCA_963574575.1 Galagoides demidoff
TCTATTTGCTTCGGTTGTTGTCTCCTTGGCTGTACAGAAACTTTTCAGTTTCATTAAATCCCATTTGTTTATTATTGGTGTTGTTGCTATTGCCATGGCAGTCTTCCTCATAAAGTCTTTCCCCAGGCCAATATCTTCCAGTGTTTTTCCTATTCTTTCTTTGAGAATTCTTATCGTTTCATGCCTTAAATTTAAGTCCTTTATCCATCTCGAATCAATTTTTGTAAGTGGAGAAAGGTGCAGGTCCAATTTTAGTCTTTTACATGTGGATATCCAGTTCTCCCAGTACCATTTATTAAATAGGGATTCTTTCCCCCAGTGGATGTTCTTATTTGGTTTATCTAAGATTAGGTGGCTGTATGCTGTTGGTTTCATTTCCAGGTTTTCTATTTGATTCCAAATATCTATGTCTCTATTTTTGTGCCAGTACCATGTTATCTTGACCACTATGGCCTTGTAGTACAGCCTAAAATCTGGTATAGTAATACCCCCGGCTTTGTTTTTGTTACTAAGACTGCCTTAGCTATATGGGTTTTTTTCTAGTTCCATACAAAATGCAGAAACATTTTTTCCAAGACTTGAAAGGAGGATGTTGGTATTTTAATAGGGATGGCATTGAATCGGTAAATTACTCTGGGAAGTATAGATATTTTAACAATGTTGATTCTTCCCAGCCATGAGCGTGTATATTCTTCCATTTGTTGATGTCCTCTATTATTTCCTTTCTAAGGGTTTCAAAATTTTCTGTGGGAGAAATAGACATCACCAAAACTATCAATCCAAGTCATTAAACAAATATCAAGCAAGCAACAACAAGAAAAACAAGCTCGAGAAAGGAAAGAGGAGAACCAGTATCCAGTTTCTACAATATATTATCTAAGCGTCCAGTTTTCAGCAAAAAATTATGAGCTGTGCTAGAAACATCAAAATGTGACCCTCTGAAATGAAAAAATGTCAATGGAAACTGCCTGTGACCAAGAAAATAACACGAATTCACATAAAAAAAAGAACATTGGTAAAAGTAATTACATCATTATAAAAGACAGCATGAATGATTTTTTCCTCTCTTCTCTTAACTGATTTAAATGCAGTTAGATAAAAAATATATGTATATAATTTATTGTTGGCCTTATCACCCCCCAAATGCAATATGTTTGCAAATGCCAGCATAGGTAGTGAAGGTGAGTGAGAGAAAAGCTGTACTGGAGTAAAGAAGAAATGCCAGATGGTTATGTGAATGCATAAGAACAAGTGAAGAAAACCAGTAAATAAGAAAATTAATATAATAAATTCTATAAATATATATTTGCTTCTTTTCTCAGTTACTTTCATAGACATAGAATTATATGAAGTAATAATTACAGCAAAGTATTGATTGAGTTTGAATATATATATATGTAGTAAGTATAACAATAGCATAAAAATAGGAAAAAGAAAGGAAATCTCTATAAGAATTTTATATATATATAAAAATATAAATTTTTTTCCCCTACTGGAATTATCAGGGTTTAGGCAGCTGTCTGCATTCTCAGTTCTTGAAGTGTTCTTAGCTGAAGAATGACCAGACACCCCAAAGTAAGGCAAGTGTGAAATAAAGTTTATTGAAGAAGAAAAAGATAGGTTTTCAGAACCAAAGCAAGATATTAGTTTAGAGATCAAGCTAGACCATAGACAAGGAATAGGCCTCCTTGTTGTGGCAAAGAAGGCCTTGGTTATGGCCTGGGGTTCTGTGTTATACTGTCTAGATTGGGCCCACCTCATGGTTCAGAGTCACCTTGGAACCACAGAGTCTTACAGTGTAGGCGGACCTCCCAGTAAGCCCATTGTGAAAGCCCATTGTGGGGTGTGAACAACAATGTAGATTTAAGCTAATGACATGATTTTTAGCCTTAAGGCTGTCCTAGGTCACCTTCAACACTCATCATATTTGCCCTGGGTGGCTCATGGGCTGGAGCGTCCTCTGCATCTTTTTCAGTCGGCACACTAAGCTCTGATTCGTAGATTGGTAGGGCCTTCCCTTCTCTCTCAGGTGTGGGCAATCACTTGGGATACAATTAAGGTGGAAAGGGGGCCCACTGTGGGAAGGGAGGGCCCATTTTTGTCCTTTTTCCCTAGGAAAGTCGGATCCTAACTACCTACCTAAGAGAATTACATTGGTATAAATTTGATTCTGATGAGTTATGATGTTTATGTTAAGCCCTTAAAAAACTATTAAGAAAATAACTCAAAAAATTGAGAAAAATAACCAAGTGTGAAGACAGACCTATGAGATGAGAATGATAAAACTATGCCAAGGAATGCCAAGGATTGCCAACAAGCACAGAAGATAGGAAGAGCCAAGAAAAGATTCTTCCCTTGAGCTTCAGAACTGGCAGGGCCCTGCCAACACCTTGATATTGGACTTCTAGCCTTCCAAACTATTAGAATTGATTTCTGTTAGTTTAAGCCATTCAGTTTACGGTAATTGGTTATGGCAGCCCCAGGAAACTAATAACATAGACTTTTAGAATTGTTCTTGAGTGTTGTTGGAAATGGGTGTTGGTATTTATTTTTCCTGAAAATTTAGATAGTGAAGGAAAGTCAGAAAAACATACTCATTATTATGGATAGTGACACTCCCCTTCCCCATTTACGTATTGAAGTTCTAGCCTCTAATAACTCGGCAAGTGAACTTACTTAGAAATAAGGTTGTTGCAGATGCAATTATCAATAGTTAAGATGAGTTCATACTTGACTAGGATGGACACAGAATCTAATAAGACTGGTGTTCTTATAACAAGTGGAAATTTTGACCCAGGCACATAAGGAGGAGGCCATGGGAAGATTGGAGCCATGCAGTCACAAGCCAAGCAACTACCAGAAGCTAGGAGAGAGACCTAGAATCATTAGGGGAGAATGGCTGCTAACCCTCTGATCATGGACTTCCAGCCTCCAGAACTGTGAGAAAATAAATTTCTGTTCTGTAAGCCACTCAGTTTTGAATATTTTGACTGACTTAATTATGTCAGTCCTTGCAAAATATTACACTGCAATGCTATTTCCAAGTGATAACAACTGATAAATTTTTGGTTTATCTCCTTCTAGTGTGAACAGAAAAGAACCCAGACTCTGCAGAATATTTTAGAGAGATTTATTCTGAGCTGAGTATGTGTAACCATGGCCTGAAGAGCCACACCCAAGAGCCTTGAACAAGTGGTCTCTCTGTAGTTGGGTTACAGTTTGGTTTTGAAGGAACTCAGGAAATTTCACCTCAAATTATGAGATTAACAGGCCCTTGGAAGAGGCTTTCCCTCTACCTGCATAAAAAGACTGGCCCAGCAAAAGAACAAATTACCTCCTTTCCTCTCTCTGTTACCTCACAACATTGCAGGAAAGAAAATGAAAAATGCCACCAGAGCTGGCCCAAATAATTTTAAACATAATACCTGTTTCTCAGGTTTACAAGTCAATCTATTTTCCTCCATTCATTCGTTCTTTCTGGTATCTATTTATCCTCTCTAAAAACTGTTTATTGTCCCTATACTCTTCATTTCCTCCCTCTCCTCTAAAAGGCTTGTATTAAAATATCTGGGTCTCATTGGGATATTGGGTAATCACTTTGTGTTTCTTGCCCTGCATATGGTAAATAAATAAATCTCTTTATTTTATTAATTTGCCTTAATTGTGAGTTGATACTTCAGCGAACTTTCAGAAAAACAGAGGATGTTTCCTCCTCATCCCCACAGATTTACACATTTCAGGGAGACAGGAATTACATGTAAAGTCATAAATCAATACTTGGAAGGTATATGTTGGTTTGGCTTGAAAAGGCTGGACATCTCAAACTGGGAGTTATGGCTTATAGATGGGTTCAAAGTTCTTTGATTTGTAATTGGTCAAAGAAATGAAGCCTTCGGCAGCGCCTGTGGCTCAAAGAAGTAGGGTGCTGGCCCCATATACTGGAGGTGGTGGGTTCAAACTTGGCCCAGGCCAAAAACTCAAAAACAAACAAAAACATTAAAGAAATGAAGCCTTATCTACAGGGTTTCAGTGTTATCGGTTAAGATAAGGAAGTCTGTAAATCGGAGACAAGCTACTGGGCACACATTAGAGACTCAAGTGACCTGTTAAGTAAATTGATGACCTGCAGGTGTGGTTTCATCTTTGTCTTACATGGCCTTAGGCTTGTTAATGATTTTGTATCTTATTGTTAAAAGAATAACTCTAAAAGGGATAGGGGCATAACTAGACATGTCTGACCACCTGTCTTCTTATGGCCAGCAACTCAGCTTTAAGGTCTTTCTTGGGTCCTCTTGATCAAGAGAGGGTTCATTCAGTTGACTAGGGGACTGAAGATTTTATTTCAGTTTACACTAGGTTCTATAAATTTACTTACACACACACACACACACACTCATATATATATATGTGACCTCCACATATATATATGTGACCTCCACATAAATATTAGAGACAGGTTCCTCTTAAGAAAATTATCTAAAACTTGGAAATAAAGCAGAAAGGTAACTGTGTGACTTTCTAAACTCATCCTAGTGAAGTCTAACAAGCTAGTCCAAATAATCTGCCACTCTGAGTGAAGGTAATTTTGTTTGATTTACTATTTACTATTGATTAAGGCCCATAATCTATAAAGTTACATGTCACTATTGATAAATTGCAAATTACCTTTCTCCTGGAGGTCATGGTTTTTTCATTGCCCTGTATGTAAATTAGCAATCTTATTTCAGCTTTGTTTCTTTCAGTAACTCTACTCTCTTTAATTTCTCATATCCTTCTTTGATCTCCAGTAGGTTCATTCTTTGATTATTGGGTTTACCATCTTTACTGATTCTCTCATTAATGAGTTCAAAACTTCTTTGACATCTATATACTATATATTTGTATGACAGCCATGTTACAATTTTTTGAAAATTGTACTTTGACATGCCTTAGATCAATGGTTCCCAGACTTTCAGATTTAACAAAGAAGAAAAAAACTATTAAAACAAAATAAAGTCCAGTGATTGAGATAGAATTGCCAATTCTCATTTTCCGAGTCATGTCAATGTAAAAATCATAAACACTAGAAACTATCATCATTTCCTAATACAACCATTTCATAAAAGAAAGTGCAGGACTTTTTAACATACAAAAGAGTAGGCTAAAATGTAGCATAAACTATATAACATTATGAAAATTTATCCCATTCTACTTGTTTTTCTCATTGTACTGCATTTTATTAAAAACCTCAATAATAGGCATAACTTAGGAAGCATTGCCTACAGATGACTGGTTTCCTTTCTACTTGTGCAGTTTCTTTTATTCATTTACTAAAGGTCTTTACTGAGGCCTTTCTGTGTCCTAGCAAGTGCATGCTATGATACAAAGAGCACCAATTATATGCCAACAAGATATCTTTTGTGTACAAACATGGTTCCCGATGTCATGGAAAATACATTATGGTGGAAGAAGATTAACACTGAATAATTACGTAATTAAATAAATTAAAATTTGACCAAATATTTATGTAATTAAAATTTTACAAAACATTATGAAGCAAAAGATTAATAGTGTGCATTAAAATGTTTATGTCAGTCATTTCTCAGTGAAAACTACTGCCCTGATAGAGATGCCTACTAGATTATTTTCAGAGTTGCTTCTCCCAACAAAAGAAAGACACTGTCCTTTCCATGAGGATTAAATGTGTGATAGAAGTTGTCAGTCACCAGTAACTTGCAGGGCGTCACAGGAACACTCAGTAAAAGCAGGGACCTATCTTTCCTTTCCCTCCTTCATCATTAGAACAAAGAAACTTGGTATTGAATAGTTCCTTCAAGATACAATAAGCAAATTAAAATGAGGTCAGTTCATGGTCTTGGAAGAGACAGCTTTGTTCAGCTGATAACATTATATAGTTAATTGGCCCTAATTAGCCCAGCAACTTCACAGACCTAGTCCTTAAGGCTATGAAACAAGGAGGGAATGAAAGTATTGTCATGTGCAAATCTCCCTGATTGTAAATGTTCTGGAAATAAATTTTTGACTTGTTTGCATAAGTGTGAATAACTTGGGATTCAAGATAGGTAATAAATACATGAATTTATAAGAAGGAAACCAAGGATATTCCAGACACTTCCTGTTCCTCTCATATTATGCCTTAGAAAGGTGACAGAGAGGAAAGGAAACCAAAACTTAAAAGAATTTAGGACCAAGGAAAACTTTTTGGACAAAGATGGAGCTGACTTATTGATGAGGAAGTCAAAGTAAGGTATTTTGATTGAGAATTCAAGACTATTAAATTGATTGAGAAACATAAAGCAATTGGATTTCAGAAAGCAAAGTCTGCTACATGTGCAACCATGAAAATGCTGGGTATTTTTCTCTTTGTTAATACTCCTATATGTTTGTTTATGAGGGCAATTTTAACAAAACAGATTCAGCAAAGGAGTACAACAGTGAATAATCTTATACCACCCCCCAAATTTATCTGTATTACATTATAGCCATGATACAAGATTTCTCCCATTTAGGGCTGGACAAGGACCTCAATTTTCTAGGCCTAGGCAAACAGACTTTTTCTCTTCAAACTGTACTTTCTGACACAAGTAAGATAGGAGAAAAGCAGTTTTTCCAACATTTTATATAAGCTAGGCACCTTCTAGATTGCGCCTCCTACAGATTTTATCAGAGTTGAAGGAACTGCACTCATTTATTAATACCCTCATTCAGTTGGTAATCAACATTGAAGTTTGTCAAGTCCTGGTCAACTGTAAATCCCCAACAGTATAAAGCCCCTAGACCCATGCTAGATTTCTCACTGGAGTCTCCCCTCTCCCCTACCAGAGGCTCTGCTGCCTGTCACTCCATCACTTTCTATCTAATAAATCCTATCCTTTCACTGATCTCTGTGGGCTGTAGGTTCATTCTTCAAATATCCAAGACCTACTGCAGAAAGAAATTCTGGCAACAGCCATATCTTGAGGATGAGCTACAGGAGTAAAGAACACTTAAGGAGGGATGAAGGTCTTCTATACACTTCTGAGAAGCCAAAGGAAATAATTATTTAATTTGTAAAAAATCAGTCAGGTAAGATATTCTGAGTACCAAAAGCCCATTTTCAAATTGGCATAAGAAATGACTGGTGAAAAGTTAAGAGGTATTAATTTTCTATTCCCCAAATAAATAACCAGTACAGCTTAAAGATCAACCAATACTAAATTTATTAGACTTACAGTGGTGGAAGAGAATACCAGTTTGATAAACTACTTATAGCTTCTCAAAATGAGGACATTATGAAAGAATATTAATAGGTTTTCAAAACCACTTAGGTTGATGGATTTTATGCTGAGTCCTAAAAAGTGGGTAATGTATTGAGATTTGACAAAGTTTATGGTGTAATCATTTTGGACTGATGGGCACAGCCAGACAAGGGGTTTGAAGAGAGTCTTGATAAACAAATTGTTAGTCTTGATAAGTAAACTAAGTTGGAAGTCAGTATTAATAATTCCCAGAGCAAATAAAGGTAGTTATTTTTACTTTGCTTCATGATTGTTTAAAATAAGGATAGGAAAGTATGCCTGGATCTAGTATTGTTTAAGATAATAACTGGGAATTATGTTAGTTTTAGTTCTCAGGATTATTTTTGGCCTTTCTCTAGCCTAAGCTACAGGACAGACCATTATCATCTAGAGGCACAATCAATTCAGATCTATATCACTGTTTAATGTGTTGTGGTCATGGCAAGAGTTCCTGATAGCAGTCATTAAACCTTTAATTAGTAACAGATTTTTTTCTTATTCATTTTGTTGGAAGATCATGTTTGGATCATTTGATGGAATAGCAATTTCATAGCAAAATTAAGACTCTAGACAGCAGAAAGAGAGAGATTATGATATGAACTTGTAATACTTTTTAATTCAGAAGTCAAGAGTGACCAAATTAAATGAAGAGAACTGATTCTATTCCTAATATGAAATGGCCGCATACTAGATGGAAATATTAGTCAAATTATATAATTTTATGATTTTTATTTTTGCCTATCAGATAATTTTAGTAATATTAAAGATGCAAGGAGGGAAGAATGGAGCAAGATGGCTGAATAGAAACCTCCAACAATTGACCCTCTTCATGAATGCCAAATTTGACAACTGTCCACACAAGCAAGTACCTTCAGAAGAACCAAAAATTGCAGTCATACTACCTGGTTTTATCATTATATCAAGGAAAGAGACACTCAGGAGGGCAGAAAAGACAATCTTGCATTGCCTATACCACCCCTTTCCCTTCTGCTAGCAGGGCCATGACAGCATGTTGTCTATGTGCCTGGGGTAGGGAAAATGAAGTGATTGTAGGGTTTTCATTAATATTCAGGATTGTCTTACCACAGGGGAACATAGCACAAGATAGAACTACCAGTGACCAAAGAAAGAGTAATTTGGACTATCCCAGTCAGAAAGAAATCCTCTGTCCTAAAACTTGGAGTCTCAGCCAACTCCATCACCAAATGACAAAATGTAGCCTAGGGCCTGGACTAAATTTTTAAGGCTGTCAGGGCCAAAAGGCCACTGTTCTTGGGTAATTTCTGCAGCTATGCTAACTCAGAGCCCATGAACTTGGGATGCACATGAACCAGTGAGACTATAGCAGTGGCAGCTAAACCAGTGACTGTGTCACTCCCCCAACTACAGGCAGTGTGGCTTAGGAAGTCTTCTTCCAACTGAGTAAAGGAAAGGAAAAAGTTCAGAGGACTTTGTTTTGCAGCCTGGGTAGCAGTTCAACCACAGTAAAATAAAGTACCAAGTAGTCTCCTAAAACTCCTGAGTCTAGGCCTTAGTTCCTGGAAGGCATGTCTGTACCCACTTTGGGCCAGAAGGAAACATGCTTCCCTGACGGAAATGTCCATGTCCTGGCAGGGTTCACGATCCACTGAATAAAGAACCCTTGGGATTTAAATGGACATTAGAAGTAGCTGGGCAATAATCACCATGGGCTATGGGTGAGACTTGGCTGACTTAAAAAGTGACCTGGTGCTGGTGGCCACAAGGGAGTGCCTATACCACTTGTCTGCCAATCCTAGAAGCCCAGCACAGAGAGTAAGGGAAGAGAGTGAAAGACTTTGCCTGGTAATCCAGGGAATTCTCCCATCTCTTTCTCAACTCTACCAAGGTACTACCCCTGGAGACTGCAAGAGTCATTACTTGGCTTGGGGCACCCCCAGTGGTGGTAGGACTACAGTGACCAAAGACTTAGATCACAACACTCAATTCCCTTTGAATATCTGGAAAGCATTCTTAAGACGCACAGGTTCAGACAAGTCCAAAGTGTGAAGATAAAGATAAACATCTAACTGTCAATGCCCAGATATTGATGAATATTTACAAGCAATAAGAATAGCAAGGAAAACATGACATCACCAAACAAAGTAAGTAAGGTACTAGGGATACTAGGGACCAATCCTGGAGTGATAGAGATATGACCTTCCAGACAAAGACTTCAAAATAAATGATCTGAAAATCTCAGTGAACTTTAAGACAACAGAAAGAATGAATTTAGAAGTCAGAGAAATTTTCTCAGTAATTGTTTTAAAATGTTCTGATTCTACTCTTAGAGAGTTTCATCATCCCAACTGAAGAACTAAAGCGGCAGACACCGTCCATGGCTCCTCCCCTTCCCTGCCTCTTGTTCTGATTGGATGTGATGCTGGCAGGTGCATCAGGATCCCTGTAACCACCAGGCCATGGGCACCAGGGCGAGGCCAGGAGAATCACAAACTCCTCTCTCGATGCTATTCAGCCATCAGTCAACTACCCTCCAACTTCCTTCTCTAACATTAAAAAAGCACAAACTTTTTCTAACTACCGTTGGACACTTGTTTATTATTGATAACCAAATATAATCCTATATATTAATAATGCAGATAATATAATTAAAAACTGAGGGAAAAAGTCCAACTTACAGCCTTAACTTTTGTTCAAGTGCTATGGAATATGAACCCTGCAATAAGGGTTCATTGATTCAACAAATACTTACTGAGTATTTACTTAAGTGCCAAGAACAGTTCTCACCCCCAGGGAAACATCAGTGAATAACACAGGAAGTATCTTGCTGACTCCTCAGCCTTCCAATTGCTAACCCCAGAGAATAGAAACTTGTTCCACTGTATATTACCTGTGAAATAATCCATCTGTATCTCCTGAGTCAGACGTTCTTAGGATATCTAAGTTAGCATTTGGAATTCGGAGATATATACATATGCACACAACCCACACGCACATACATGTATACACATTTTCAAAATTAGTCTTATATTGAAAGGGATGGTAAAAGAAAATATTGATCAAAGTATTAACTTTGAAAATCAATTTCAAAACCAATGGCTATATTACTGGTTATACATAAAACCATAATTAGAACATTTTTGAAGTTTGGCGATACTGTTACATGATCATCTATATCACTTTTAGCCTTAGGACATTTTAAAATTTTCCCTGTAGAGATTAATAGTTTAAAATATCTACGTAGCATTTTCTGAATCAGTTATTTATAAGTAATATATTTGTGCAAATAAATATTCAAGTTGTTTTTTAATGTGCTGTTTCTATCACACACATTGGAATCACCTGATGTACTTTTTTTTTTTGGGGGGCAGTTTTTGGCCGGGGCTGGATTTGAACCCTCCACCTCCGATATAGGGTACTAGCACCCTACTCCTTTGAGCCACAGGCACTGTCCACTTGATATACTTTTTAAAAAATGTAAACCCCCTGGCTCTTACTAAAACCAACAAAATCAGGATAATACTAGGTGACTCCTAGGAGACTGCATTTTGGAAAGTGCCCCTGCCCCACCCACCTAAGTGATTCTCACACTCAGAGGTAGACAATAATAAAAGTGAACTGTGCGCTGGTGCAGTAAGGAGAATCTGCCTGTGAAGAGCTGGACTGGTTCTGAAGCTAAGTCTGGATCTGTCTATCCGTATCACCGCAGGCTGGCACCCGCACCGCCCACACATCTCCCTTCAAGGGCCTCTGCTCTACGCAAGGGTTCTACAACAAGCTTAAAGATCAGGACTATCTATGGATCATCTAAAACAGGACTTTCACGTCCAGACGTGGTACATTTGACAGTGTTCTGAGGTTGGTGCTGATGAGAACCTCTGGGTTAGGAACCCTTTGTTTACAGTTTACTACATATTACAATTTGTTTTTCTGGTAGAGTTTTGGAAAGCTGCCAGACAGGGTTCCAAAACACTGGTCTTCTGCATAAGATCCCTTTGATGTTTTAACACAGTGGGGTTTGAACTGAGCTCACCATGGCCCAGAGGTTCTGCAAATGATGTCTCAGGGGCGCCACAAATTAAGGGAAGGAGGAAAAACACCTATATATCTGTCTAACAAGGGTACAAGTGAACTTTTTTAGAACTAGAATATAAATGTTTTGACACAATGACTAAGCAAATGACATGAAATCTATGTTAACCAGCTTGATGAAAGTATTTCAAATTATATATGAAAACACTACACTGTACCCCATGTTTGTATTAATGTATACAGCTATCATTTAATTAAAAAAAAAGAAAAATATTGCTTGAAAGAAAAAAAAAGTCAATTTGGAATTACATCCCCAGTGAAAATACCTCTTAAAAATGAAGGTCAAATTTGTTTTTTTTTACACAAAGAAAGGCATAAATAAATCCTTTCCAGAACACATGAAATGTTAAAAGAAGTTCTTTGGGCAGAGGAGTATAAACAATTACAGCAGATTAAATATTAGATATTAACAAAGAAAGAAGACTAGACAAATATGAGGGTCAATATGATTATTTGCTTAAAAAATTATAATGTGTAAATATGTGGAAGTAACATGTATGTCAACAAATGGCAAAACAGGAAAGAAAAGATAGAGAAGGATATTGTCACATGATTCTTATGCCACATTTCAAGAAATATATGGCCTAAATAGACTTCTACCTACTAACCGTAAATAAGTGGCTTTTCCCAAAGAAAATTTCAGATTCGGATGGTTTCACTTATCCAGCATGTTCCAGTCTGTGTAATAAAATCATGGACATAAAAGGAATAAATATTAGAAAGGAAAATTGTCCCTATTTGCAGATGATGTGATTGGCTACATGTAAAATTCCAAGGACTCTAAAAAGAACACCAACTAATAGAATGAAGAAGTGAGTTTGTCAAAGTTACAAGATAAAAGAAAAACATACTAAAATCAAAGTTATTCTACATACTAGCAATGAACATGAAGACATCAACATAAAATTAAAAACTTAATTAAAAATTAAAATTTAAAAATTAAAATTAAAATACTTTTTCATATGAAGTACTTTAAATGAAATATTTGCAAACAAAAACATGAAATTTTTCATTTATGAAATACTTTTAATGAAATACTTGCAAATGAAAACATGTATAGGACTTATTTGCTGAAAACTAAAAAATGCTGGTGAATGAAACAGAAAAATCTCAACAAACGGAGAGGCATAATGTTTTTGTAGATCAGAAGACTCAAATGGTGAAGATGACAATTGTTCTCAAGTAGATATACAGGCTTAATGTAAAACTTATCAATATCCCAGAAAGATTTTATTTTGAAAAAGAACAATTATTTTATTCTTTTTAGAAAAATAATTTTGAATAACAATATTCTGTTTAGAATAACAATTTTGAAAAGAATAAAGTGGGAGGACTCATTCTACCTGATAAAAAAAGCTTATCATATTGCTATAGTAATCAAGGTTATGTAGTATTGATGGAGGGATAGATACACGCATCAATGGAACAGAAGAGAGAACCTAGAAATAAACCTACAAAAATATTCCTGATGTTTCACAAAGAAAAACACAATTCAGTGGAGAAAAGATAGCCTTTTAAAGAAATGGTGATGGAGGAATTGGAACAACTGTAGGCCAAAAAATGAACTGTGACCTGTTTACACCTTGTATAAAAATGACCCAAGATGGATCATAGGCTTAAATATAAAATGTAAAACTGTTAGGAAAAAAACAAGAGAAATCTTTGGGCTCTAGAACTAGGCAAAGAGTTCTCATACCTGATAGCAAAAGCACAGTCCCTTAAAGGAAAATTTGATAAACTTGACTTCATCAAAATTTGAAACTTTTGCTTTGTGAAATAAAAATACCTGATACACTTTGGGAAAAATATTTTCAAATGATGTAGCTGGAAAAATAAAACAAGGCTCAGTGCCTGTGGCTCAAGTAGCTAAGGCGCCAGCCACATACACCTAGGGTGGTGGGTTCGAATCCAGCCCAGGCCCCCCAAACAACAATGATGGCTGCAACCAAAAAATTATCCAGGTGTTGTGGTGGGTGCCTGTGGTCCCAGATACTTGGGAGGCTGAGGTATGAGACTCGCTTGAGCCCAGGAGTTGGAGGTTGTGTGAGCTGTGATGCCACAACACTCTACCCAGGAGGACTGCGTGAGGCTCTGTCTCAAAAAACAAAACAAAACAAAACAAAACAGGGGAGTGCCTGTGTCTCAAAGGAGTAGGGTGCTGGTCCTATATACCAGAGGTGGTGGGTTCAAACCCAGCCCTGGCCAAAAACTGCACACAGACACACAAAAACTAGTATACAGATGAAAAACCTTCCACCAAGGATAGATGGCAAATAAGCACATGAAAAGATGTGCTTATTAGGAAAATAGAAATTAAAGCTGCAATGAGATACCACTCCATATCTATGAGATGGACTAAAATAAAAATGTGCCAACGTCAAATCCTGGTGAGGACACACAAAAACTGAATAACTCACACATTCCTGATAGAAGTATAAGATGCTACAGCCACCTGAAAAATGATTTGTCTATGTCTTAAAATGCTAAACACACATACCATACAATCCAGCAATTGTACTCCTAGGTATTTATTTTAGAGAAATGAAAACACAAAACTTAGTTACTACTGTTCACAGCAGCTTTCTTTATAATAGCCATAAACTGGAAGCAGCTTACATGTCCTTCTAGGGGTTAACAGGTGAGGACATTGAGGTACATCCATATCGTAGAATACTACTCAGCAATAAAAAAGAACAAACTATTGCTATATACTACAACCTGGGTGTGTGTCCAGAGAATTAGGCTGAGCGGAAAAAAGGAAGGCTCCAAAGTTAACCTGTTATGTGACTTTTATCTGTAGAACACCCTTGAGATGACAAATGTATAGAAATGGAGAATTGACTACAGGCTGCAAAGGGTTAAGTGGGTACCAGGGAGCAAAAGGGATGTGAGCATGGTTGAGAAAAATTACATAAGGGATTTTTGTGGTGATGAAAATCTTCTATATTTGTATCTTGACTATGTTGATGACAATATCCTGGTCATTTTGCATGGGGGAAACCAAGGTAAAGAGTAAATGGGATTTCTCTGTTTTATGTGGTACAATTGCATGGTAATTGACAATGATGTAAAAATAAAAAGTCTAAGAATTATATACATATAAAAAGTTACTGGGATGAAACACTTTGACCATATGGGTACTTCAGGAGAGTTTATTTCCTCCAACCTAATATAAATTTCAGAGAGCTTACTTTATATATTTATGCCCTTGAAAACTCTATTATGTATAGTTGGAGAGACAGGCTTTGTTCTACGTGAACAATACTCATATTTCTCCAGATATGCAAGTTGTTAATAAAAATAGAACTCTACAAAAGATGATGTATTTACTATTCTAAACAATAGGTGGCACCTGAGTTTCACAAATAAAATCGATGATTCGTGCTCTCAGATCAGGAAGTTCGTACTTTTCAAATTAATTTAAAATTTAATTTACATAGTACTCATTATAGTTTATAATGTGTTTATAAGTATTGATTGATTAAAAGAACACCTTTTTCCCCCCTTGAAAATGAACTCTGTGAACTTTGGTACTTTCTAAGGAAAATCTGAAGATAAACTGTAGATTGCATAATGCAATTTTATGTCTCTTTGAATACAATTTATACATTGTATGAGAATACTCTTTATGCTCAAAGCTGTACTAGAAGGTTTAAGTGAAATTTAGTAAATTCTAATACATGTAAATGTTAGTTTTTCTAATTTTAATTGGAATTATTCAGATGTATAGACAAATCTAACATAACTATTCAACCTATGAATGACTCATAGCATTATTTTCTAATAAAACTTGTTATTTAGAATACCTGCCTTCTCTTTCAGAAGATGAAACTCATCCTTGAGAGCTCTTGCATGCCTGAGGAACCTGGCTAGGTGAGACTACTCAGCTCCTATTGTTTTCAGGTGGTTAGTACCTCAATCCTAGGGGGTTTCTTTTCTTTTTTTTTTTTTCTTCTTAAAGGCCTGGAGCATTTTGTGTTAATCCTCCTACTTTGAACTCTCATGCAGATTGAGAGCTTTTGACTTTCTGGGTTCCTAAGAACCACGAGATTATATTTGTTCTGAATGTGTTTATATTGTTGTCATTCTTCATGGTGCCTGCCAACGTATGGCCAGGTAGAAAAGCCACTAAGAAAGCCACCTGCCAACCAACCTCGCTGTGACTGTCTGGGTCCTCACTCTCAGGCTTCAGCCTTTACCCCAATAGGATAAGAACTCAAATATTTACTAAGTCAGTGATAGAGACAATGCCAAGTTTTCCATTTAGAGAATGGATTTGAATCCATGTCCTACCATTTTTGAGCTCCGAAACTATAATTATGTTTTCAAACCTGTCTGAAACTCAGTTTCATCAACCACATGATCTACAGTAAAATTTAATTTCAGTAAAATAATTTATTGGTAAACTATTCTATAGCAGGTGCCTTATTCATTAGAAAATAAAATTTTAAAAACAAATTCAATTTATAAATTCAAGCTATTGTTAAAGGCACTAAATATAAATTTGCAGTAATATCTTGCTAGCAGTTGTAAGGTACAGGAAATTACAAAAAAAAAAAAAAGAAAAGGAACAAAAAAGTGAAACAAAAATTTTCTCTTTGTGCTTTGAAAAGTCGTGCTTAGGGTGGAAAGTTCTGTATTGTCACAGTCTCACCCTGTTTGATCAAAATATTACCATAAGATCCTCAATCCAGGAGATTGTGAAACAGAAGCTGTCTGGACATATTTTTACTAGAAAAGGGGAAGATAGACTTGAGTAGAGATGAACAATGCTGGGAGGTCTTTGGGGAGTTTGTGTGTGAGGGAGAAAGGGGTTATTAATCCTGAATTAAGGACGTGAGTGCACTTTTTAAAACCCTAAACTGAGACAACATCTTCTCTCAGCAACATATATCATAGTCGTAGGCTGTCAGGTATTTAATAACTTGATGAGCCTGTATCTTATCTCTATAAAGACAGCTTTTTGAGTGGTAATCCTTTCTACCTTTGTGTGCCTTAGAGTGTCCAGCACTATAACATATGATCTGATGATGTGGTATAATGCTCAATAAACAATGACTTAAATTAGCCTTTCCATCTGTAAAATAAATTCTTGAAGCACACATCTAGATTGCAAAATGGTTTTTGTTTAACTCTCAGGTGCATGTCAGTTTGCATATTTCATTTCAGCTTTTACTTTTATCCTTATCAAGGATTTACTGTAGCCCAATCTCTTTAATCAAGAGTTATTTATTTTATATAAATGGATACCTTGCAATAGAAAGACAGGAAGGGCCTAGTTATATTTTTCACTTGAGATGGCTGTATCTTAAAAATATATTTGTAAATGCCAAGTCTAGCTAATGAGGCAAATACTTTGCCTAAGATCTTGCATCTAATTAGCATGTAAGGGAAAAAAAATCCTTATAGCAAAGGAGTGACATACCACTTACTTGAGAACTTGCTCAGAATTAACTAAAAGTTTGACTTAGGTAGGGAATACAGGTAAACTTTAGGTGTGTCAATCATTCCTCAATAACTTTGTTCTTTTAACTTCTAATTTTATATTGTCTGTAAATTATAAACACACTTGCAAATGACTTAATAATCTATCCAGATTTTATTTTTAAAAAGCATGCTATATTAAGTTACTTTAGATTGGATTCCATGCCAAAAGAATTATGTTACTCTTATGGTGCACTAGGATTATTACTAAACTCCTCCCTGAAGAGAACATGGCTGAAAATTATATTACCAGTAGTAAACGTAATGTTTTTTTTTCTCAATTGATTTACTTTTGTAATTAACTGATCAAATCAGAGTAAATCTGCTAAATTTAGGGAAAACATGGCCTTTGTGGTCTGTATTGGAACATTTCATCCACAACCTGACCGTCAGCAATTTCCATCACTATTCAATTCCACAGCCCAGTATGAAGCAGAATCTTCCCCCACTGCACATACACTCATGGAGAGAGAAGTTAAGAGGACAGTGACATGGTCTGTTGCTTTTATTTATGAAAACAGCATTCTCATCTTATGTGTACTGGATAGGAATAAAGTAGCACATTACAAATACTTTGTTCACATATCTGTGGAAAATGGTTTTCATGAGCAAATTTAAATAAGGGGTAAATATACTTGGATTTTTTTTTGTATAGAAAAAAGTGCTGCCTTCATATAATATATGTATTTGGGGGGATTTGGCAAGACTGCTGAGCTCATCATACCCTGCTGATTTTGTAAACTGTCTAATAAATGTCCAATCTTGTTGTATATTGAAAATAACACAGTGATAGGACGGACACATCAGCAGTAGAAATGATTATTCATGCAAAATAATATAGTGATAAGATTAGTTTAATTTTATGGGTATCAGGGAATGTTTTATATTGTAGAAAGTTTGAGATCTTATTTTTCATGTTTGCTATTCACCTTAGTAATATAAAAGTTAATCCTTTGACCACTAAATTGTAGCTGTTGTAATGTATTTGGCAGTGGTGGTAAGTGGCCTCCCTGACTGGTCCTCTTCTGATAGGGGCTGTTGATGGAGAATTTCACCTACTGTTGCATCTTGAAGAAACCCTAAGTTATTACAAGAATGGAGTGATTCAAAACACATGATATATGTGTCATGTGTAGAATATCTGTTATAACAATCAGAGTTCCAGAAAGAAACAGAATCAAACCTAGGTATTAAAAGAATGTTAATAAAGCTGGAATTTAGAGAGTTAGGTCAGAATTAAGGAAACCAACAAGAAAATTGAGGAATTTAGACACAGAAATTTTGAGATATTCAATTCTGAGATGCCAATACCCAGTAGCTCTGTGACAGCTGGAGTCTTTAGATAAGGGTTGCAGGATAGGAACTATAGCAATGGAGGGAGAAAAATACTGTCATGAAATACCTCTTAGAGAGGGAGTGGGGAATGCTTGGCCATCCTTCTCCTCTCATCCTCTAATCTCCCGAGGCCTCCAACTGGCCGAATACAAATGGGAGCCCGTTGGCAGGATATAGTCCAGAGGGTTCAAAATCTCAAAACATAGAGCAGGACATAGAAAGGGTTGAAAATAAATCTAAGGCAGGATACGTGGACTAAACATGGATAACCAGCAAACTCTGATAAAAATGAACTTTATTAAAATAGCCTTCTGCGATCACTGTTTCTTACATGAATTTTTCTATTTTTAGGTAGCAATTAGACTTAAATGTAAGACATTCCATTTAGCAATGTGGGGGGATGTTCTTTAAGTCAGAACTTAACGTGTGGTAGCTTACTGGCTTCTGGTGGGAAGATTAATGGTGGGGACTAGACACTTCTGGTGAGTGGTCGTGGGTGGTGCCTCAATCCCAAATATCCATTTGTGTCTCCAAATATACATAGGGATCATGAAGTGCAGGAAGAAAACATGTTCAGTCTCCATTCATCAATAGGGGTCAGACAACTTGATGGTTAAAAGGTTGCTTTAATAAGTGGTAATTTGCAAAAATAAAGAGAAAATGGAATCTGTTAATCCAGTAATGGAGCATGAGTTAGCAGAGAAGTAGAGGTTACAAATATAAGACTGATTTTGAGCAATTTTACTGCTTCTCACATCATTGTCAGGGAAATCTTTCCTAAAACAGTGTTGTAGTGTTGGTGGTGGGGCTGGGCCCAGAAGTAGTCTGCTATGCAGGGGCAGTGCCTTTCCACAGGGCTGTGCTAAACTGAGCTTTGAAATCTGAGCTTGGTTTGCTGGGTTGTGCAATGAAATAACTATATCACTAACCACCAGAATATATTTTATTTCTCAGGCAATAGGACCCCTTTCCTGTTTCTATTGAATGTATCAGAATACTCATTCTCCTTACTTTTCAAAAGCAGTAATGTAGATTTCCCACTTAAGAGCTACCCTCTCAGTGATATGAAAGGTAGTACTGCATTTGTCAACTATGATTAGTGGATTTTCAGCTTTACTTGGCAACAGTTTCTTTAGTGTGGCAGCAAAGAGTGTGACAGTGGAATTCCTGATTTGAACTAGCCTTCTGGAGCTCAGTTAACACTATTATGGGACACTGAAATCAGTTGTATCATGTTAACACAGGCATACAGTGATTGGGATTCTGTCAAAAAGACTGAACGTCCCATAGCCTAACACAAAGGTAACTTGGGAACTGAGATGTGAATACTGATGTGATTATATGTGCTGTACACCTGTTGGAGTTCACATATTAAAGTTAGAGTGTGTGCACTGAACTCATCATACAGTATGATTATAGGCTGTGAATAAAGGATAGTCAATTAAAATGCTATGTATGTGTTCTCCCTATAGTTTTTCTTTCTCCCTATTTAAACTAGGTTGATAGGTTTATTGATTTGTTGCCTTGGAAATGGAGGAAGGTGGAAATCTGAAGGGCTTGAAGTCAAAGGTTGTTCTCTTGGAGGAAAAGTAAGTGGGAGAAGGTGGTTGAGCACATGGATATAGGAAAGCTTAGAGATTGGGAAGAGGCAGAAATCTGGAAGTTCTGGAAATGGTTCATTTTTTTTCATATTAGCATCCCAGAGAGGCTGAGAACTGGATTTCCCATCCTCCTGAATGCTTCCCATGTCCCAAGTGTGGGATGGATAATCAGAGGATAGGAGCAAAGGCAGACTGAAAGAGTGATTGTTACTGATCAATTTCCAGTAACCAAGGACCTACCTGGACCTCTGTACCACTTTTTGGGAAGGAAGGCACCCTGAGAATAACTGGTTGAGTTTCCTACAGCATGGTTAGTGTTTTCCAGAGTTGTAATTAAATTCATTTATATAAAGAGTTGAAATATATCTTATATCATTGAGTGTGTGGACTGAACTTCCTTAACCTTACCAACGATTACTGTTACTATTGGGGTTTTCTATGTCCTACAAACATTTTTGTCTAGAATGTGATTAAATGCTTTAGCCTGTGGGGACCAAGAGAATATCTTTGTTCTAGTCCAGACTATATTTCTTTTTTATTCTACTTCAAGTCACATGAAGCTTCATAACATTGTTTAGAACTGCAGCCCCGAGCCCGTGGGCTGTGGGTAGTACCACCATGGCTGTTAGGAACTTGGTTGCACAGCAGATGAGTGGCAGGAAGTTTCCATCTGTATTTACTATCACCTCCCATCGCTCACATCATTGCTTGAACTCCCACTCCTGTTAGATCAGCATTCGGTTCTCATGGGAGCACAAACCCTGCTCTAAACTATGCACATGACACATCTAGGACGTGTGCTCCTCCTCAGAATCTAATGTCTGATGGTGATCTAAAGTGGAGATGGAATGTGTTTGAATCATCCTGAAATAATCCCCCTGACCCTCATACATGGAGAATTGTCTTTCATGAAACTGATCCCAGATGCCAAAATGGCTATTGGCTGCTGATTTAGAATCTTTGTCCCCCATTTCTATATACGCACCTGCTCAAGATCTCTAAGCACAACGTCTATCTGATGATTCCTATAAATTCTTGCCTGGTTAGTATGCTCTGAAAATATTCTGGGTATCAGCCCTATTCATTTACTTGGTGGGCAATCCTACTCTATTTCCTATATTCTTTGAGAAATGTCTTCTCTTGTGGCCTCAGAGCCATGCAAAAAGCCACTGAAGGCATTTTTTCTTTGTCTCAGATGACCCCTTTCACCCACACCTCACATTGCTCTTTCCTTTGTTCTCTCGTCCTCAGAAATAGCTGTTAACCTATCTTTGCTTTGCATCTTGTTTGGATCTTCTCATTTTTCTCTCATTTTAATTTGGTAACCCAATTCTGGATTTCTTTCTTTGAGGTGTAAGATATAATGCAAATTGTCAAGATTTCTTGACAAAACATTTGACCCATCACAGCTCAATTCTCATTGATATAATTGTTACCTCTCCCCTCTTCCTAACACCTCAGCCCCTTATTTAATCTAAAGAAGGTTTATGAACCCAGACAACACTTTCTGATTTTTAATTTTTGATTATTATGGAAAATTTCTCTTCTTTGCCTCCCTTAGTGCTCTGTGTTTACTGTAGTGAGTGAGTGAATTACCATGACCACTGGCAAAGAAACTCACAAAGGCTTCCCTTGTGGATGGACACTGCCCCATACAGTATTCTTTGCTTTATCTGGATACAGCTCCACAAGGGAAGGCTAGGTTGGGGCTTTAGTCCCCATTTAATCTCTCAGTCAGCTGCCCTGATATTCAAGCTCTGCAAGTCCTATGAATAACGTGAAATTCTATTTCCCACTTGCTTTGGTGAGAAAAGTTAATTCCTAATTTGAGATTGCTATGGCATTCATTTTTAATAGGGTGATAGTCTGTCATCCTTCTTCAAGGAAGAAAACGTGTACTAACCTTTTCTATATACAATATGACTTGACTCCCTGTTGTGTTATCCTTGGAAGCCTACACATTGAAGTGAGATTGGAAAAGTTTATTGCAGCTTCTATTACTAAAATTTTAAGGTGTATATCATTATATATTAACCAGTTTTATCAGTCGTTTTATTTTTCATATCTAATGGATGGAATTGGCTTTGAAATTTGACTTTTTTATTCCTCTAAAATACTATTTTATTTTATTTTTTATTTTATTCAACTACAACACTATTAGCAAGCAAGTCCAGATGGATAATTCTTTGTTTGGGGAAACTGTTCTGTGGATTGGAGGATGTCTAGCAACATCCTTAGTCTCCCCCAACTATATGCCACTTAGCATCTCCTTTTCCTAGTCATCACAACCAAAAATGTCCAAAGACATTTCCAAATGTCTCCTGGGGGCATAACATCACTTCTGTTTGAGAGCTGCTGCTTTGTAAGAAGCTAGTGCGATACATATAGTAAAATCTCTTTTTGGATACATCATTAGTATGGACAACACCTATTGAAAGTTTTGTATTCCCTACTCTTCTTTCTCTTGTTTATACGAGGAATCATTTAGCATTGGAAAAATGCATCGGTGGTGTTTGTATTACAGCAATTTCTCTTAGCTCCATGGGTAAAAACCTCAGGGGAGGATCTCTTAAGAGGGCAACTGTTAGATTAAATAGAAATGCTTACAAATGGAGCTTATTCGTATGTATCTTTTATTTGAATATGTTCATATTTAAATGTATTTGCTCTGTTACATCTGAGAACAGAAATTCAAATGAATTAGTGGAGCTTAGCTTAAAGAGAAAGGCCGGGGAGATGATGTTCAGTTTTTCAACACACAAGCACAGAGAGATAACAATGCAGTGAAATTCAAAACGTCAGCATTTTGCAGTAGTTTTAGAAACAGGAAAAGCAGATTTCCTCAAAAGGTAATATTTTAAAAGATGTCCCCAAACAGAATTTTCCTGTGTTTCAAGACAATACATCCAACATATTTAATTTGCTAATAAAAAAACTATTCATTCTTAAGAAATTTCTAAAAGCTTTATGCTAAAACAAACAAACAAAAAACATGCAACATAATAATACTTGGTTATTTCCCAAGAGTGTTCATTACAAAAACAAACAAACCCAACTTGAAACCTTAACTGCATCTATTACACGACTTTTTGCTATATAATCTCTTCTGATAAAAAGCAGCAAAAATTAAATCTGTGCTCTGCATGCCAAATCTTCACAGTGTTTCCCAGCTGTGTTGGTGTCCCAAGCAAGGCTATTTCTCTTCAGAGTCAATGAAATGAGCCCTAATTGATGACGGCAATGAGGATGGTGAAGCATGAGGTTTCTCATGTAAGCTCATTCAAAGGAGTTTTGAGGAGAAATCAGGTCTGGGACAGAGTCTTTTAAGTCATTAAAGTGAATGAACAAAATTATATATTTTAAAATACTCTCCATTTTGAACGATAGCATTTTTTTTTCTTGCCAATGTTTCTTAAAATTCTTTTCTTTTGTGGAGATTTATTTTCCAAAGCTTAAGCTTCTTCCACCCTATCAATGATTTTTTTTCTTCAAAGCATTTATCATAGCTTAAAAAGCCTAAAGAAGAAAGTTTATAACTTAAGTGTAAGATTAATAAATATACTTTCTTTATTCTTCTAGGGACTTTGCCATTTTGCCACGGATTTTCAAAGTAGTGTGAAGTATTTTATATCATTAGCAAGTGAATTAGGTATATAACATTAAATTCAATAATATCCTGGTAAGTTGTGCTCATATATTCTAATGTTAAAAGCATGCATACTCTTAATTGAGTTTAATAATATTTATTTATATTCTAAGATTATATTTCTATACAGTGAATGTTCCAATCTTAAATCAAGAAAAATAAATGTAGAGATCTTATATTAAAAACATAAGATATTCAGTTAGGAATCACTGACTTGTCCAGACACAAAATCATAGTGTAGAAAGAGACAATCAGAGGTCCTCAAGTCCAAATGTTCTAACTCAATGCAGCTATCTTTCCCCATAAGCATGATGTCCCCTGGAATTAGACTTGATGGAGAAACTTCAAGGAATGATGAGAAATAAGAAGCTATCACAGGACTAGTATCCTTTCCTGGGTAAATACTTTTGCCACTCTGTTGTCCAAGTGTTAGTATTCTTGCTTATGGACTAGAAAACCACAACCGAAGAAGGCAAAGCAACTTGTTTATAAGATTACTGATGGAAAGTAGTTGAATTGGCTCTTAAAACTCCAGGTTTTCTGAATTTATTGCTAAATCTCTGTTCACTCATTAAAATGTCACATTAACATACTTTAAATTCCTTTCTTTAATTGCCTTTTTTATTCCAAAGTCATTGAGAAAAATTTCAAACACTCAGAAAATTTGAAAGAACTTATGTATATCCTCTACCTAGATTCTTATGATCTATACTTATCACCTCTCCATCTATCCAGCTGTGTATCACTTGTCAACCCTTTTTATTAATGCATTTCAAAGTAAACTTCAACATCCCTTCACAATACCAACTGATATCAATGAATTAGGAGTATACTGCAACATAATAAAGCCCTTGAATGGAAAATCCACCTCTAACATCATAATAAGGGAAGAAAAGCTGAAAATCTTTCCTCTGAGAACTGGAACAAGACAGGGATGTCTACTTTCACGACTCCTATTCAACATAGTACTGGCAATCTAGCCAGCGCAATCAGCTAAGAGAAAGATAAAAGGCATTCAAACTGAAAAAGAGAAAGTCAAATTATTCCTCTTAGCAGATGACATGATCTTATATATAGAAAAACCTAAAGAATCCATTAAAAACTCCAAGAACTGATAAATTTCGTAAATTTTTAGGATGCAAGATCAATATGAAAAAATCAGTAGCATTTCTATACACCAATAATAAATTAGCTGAGAAACAAATCAAGAAAGCAATTCCAGTGTGGTGCCTGTGGTTCAGTGAGTGGGGTGCTGGCCCCATATTCCAAGGGTGGTGGGTTCAAACCTGGCCCTGGCCAAACTGCAACAAAAAAATAGCTGGGCGTTGTGGCGGGTGCCTGTAGTCCCAGCTACTCGGGAGGTTGAGGCAAGAGAATCATGAAGCCACAACACTATACTGAGGGTGACAAAGTGAAACTCTGTCTCTAAAAAAAAAAAGAAAGAAAGAAAGCAATTCCATTTAAAGTAGCTACAAGATAATAACATACCCAGGAATACATTTAACTGAGGAGGTGAAATATCAATATAAGGAAAACAGTACAATAACGAATGAAATTTAAGATGACACAAACAAATGAAAAGACATTCCATACTCAGGGATTAGAAGAATTTATATTAGAATTACCATACTACCCAAAGCACTCTACAAATTCAATGCAATTTGTATCAAAATGCCAGTGACATTCTTTATTGAGATATGGAACCACAAAAGACCCTGAATAGCCAAAGCAATTCTGAGTAAAAAGTACAAAGCTGAAGGTATCACCCTACTGGACTTAAGCATATATTACAAAGCTATAATAACCAAACGGCATGATACAGTACTGGTATAAAACAGACACACAGACTAATGAAACAGAATAGAAAACCTGGAAATAAATATGTGTGTTTTTAGCTAACTGATTTGCAACAAAGGTGGTATGAAAATCCATTGGGGAAAAGACTATTTCCTCAATAAATAGTGCTAGAAAAATTGGATGACTGTATGCAGAAGAACAAAAATAGATCTCTACCTCTCATGGGTGGTGCCTGAGGCTCAAAGGAGTAAAATTACCTTGTCATTTTTTTTCACTGTAGACATTTTGTATGCTTTTTGTTAAATGTGCTGTATTATTATTAGAGATTTTATTTTATTGTGTATGGACGCCAGCCCCATATGCTGCTGGTGGTGGTGGTTCAAACCCAGCCCCAGCTAAAAACAGGAAAAAAAAAAAAGACCTCTACCTCTCCCCATATCTAAAAATAAACCAAGCCTAAGATTCAAAATTATAATGCTACTATAAGAAAACACAGGGAAAACACTTTAGAATATTGGTCTAGGCAAAGATTTTATGACTAGGGGAAACAAGAGCAAAGAGACCACCTGTAGAATGGGAGAAAACATTTGCAAGCTATTCATCTGACAAGGGACGAATATCCAAAATATGAAAGAAACTCTAACTCAATAGCAAAAACCAAATAACCCCACTAAAATGTACGGACAAGGTCTGAATAGATATGTATCAAAAGAAGACATACAGGTGACTAATAGGCATATGAAAAAATGCCAAACATCACTAATCATCAGGGAAAATACAAATCAAAACCACAATGAGATATCATCCTACTCTTGTTAAAATCACTATTACCAAAGACAGATAAATAACAAATGGTGGCAAGGATATGGAGAAAGGGAATTCTTATCCACTGTTGGTAGAAATGTAAATGAGTACGGCTATCTTAGAAAACTGGGCGGAGGTTTCTGAAAAACCTAGAACTAGAGCCATTATACAAATAAGCAATTCCACTGCAGAGCATTTATCCAAAGGAAAGGAAGTCAGTATGTCAAGGAAATACTTGCACCCTTGTGTTTATTGTAGGTAATACTGTTTACTTTGTGATGATAAGGAATCAATTTTAATGTCTATCAATAGATGCATGAATAAAGAAAATGTGACATATATACATAATGGAATACTGTTCTGTCATAAGAAAGTATGACATTCTATTATTTTCAGCAAAACAGAGGTCATTATGTTAAGTGAAATAAGTCAGGCACAGAAAGACAAATGCTACGTATTGCATGTTTTCATTCACATGTAGGAGCTAAAAAAATTAACCGAGAGTTGTGGGCTGGGAATAAAGCAAGATTTGTTAATGGATACAGACGTATAGGTAGATAGAAGGAATGAGTTCTAGTGTTCAATAGGGTAACTATAGTTACCAATAATTTGTTATATTTATAGCTGTAATATCTATAGCTAGAGGAGAAGATTTGAAATGTTCTCAGTACAAATAAATGATAAATATTTGAGGTATGGATATCCTAAACACTTTGGCTTGATCATTACACATTGTATGCATGTAAAAATAGCACACATATTCCCTAAATATATGCAATCATTATGTGTAAATAAAGAATTCCAAGGCATGAACATGGCACATCTCTCATTTTATTAAGTCTTCTTTAATGTAAGTAATACTTTATACTGAGCAATACTTTATACTTTTTCAATGTAGACATTTTGTATGCTTTTTGTTAAATGTGTTGTATTTATTATTAGAGATTTTGTTTTATTGTGTATGGATTAAAAATTATTTTCAAATTATGTTCTCCAAAAATGCAACCATAAAATACTTTTATAAATTAAACTTCTATCATAGAACACTGGTAAATGTACTTAGTTCAAATCATTATATATATTATATGTATTGTAAATTCCATAGAATTCCCTCTGTAGGAAATCATGTTATCAATTAAAAGACAATTTTTTTTCATTTCTAACCTTACACCTGTTCCTCACCATTTTCTTATAAATTAAATGGCTAGGATCTCTATAAACAATGTCGAATAGAAGTGGTGTGAATGGGCTTCCTTCTATTTTCCCTAATCTTAGGGAGAATGCTTTCAGTCCTTCACCATTAAGCTGTAGATTTTAGTAAATGATTTTAGGTGCAGATTTTTATAATTTTGAGAAAAGTCTCTGCTATTCTCAATGAACTTGTTTTTTTTAATAGACTTTTCACATTGTTACTTTGCTTTGAATAGGTCTTTAAATCAAATAGACTTTTCTCTAAATAAACTTTTCTACATGAAATTTTCCAACATGGCCTTTTGCCAAGTCTGGATTCCCTCATTCTGAAATTTTACAAGGTAATTTTACATTATAACTACATTTAAATTTACATTTGGCTCTTTGTACATTTCATCTGATTTGTTTGTGCCAAACATGGCTCATTTATTTTGTTCTAACTCTTTTGTACATTTTCTCAGCTTTAGAGGAATTTAGATTTAGGGGAAAAAAATGAG
Source organism: Galagoides demidoff (assembly GCA_963574575.1). Lineage (NCBI taxonomy): Eukaryota > Metazoa > Chordata > Mammalia > Primates > Galagidae > Galagoides > Galagoides demidoff. Next base: position 27,704 of record CAUYQV010140712.1, read on the forward strand.
CATCTTTTCATTGTATTGAATTTTTGTTAATGTTTTGTTTGCATTTATACTAAATTATACCAGATAAACCTTATGAGAATTGCTAGCTTAATTTTTTTAAAGTCAATACACGCATATAGTCATTACTGAAATACTCCCACCACTCCAGGAGCCTCCCTCTTCCCACTTTTCCTAATCATTAATTAACTGAATGTTCCATTTCTATCATCATAGGTTAGTTTTGCCCGTTTTTGAAATACTATATATACAAATGGAATTATAGAATATTTACTCATATTTGTTTAGTTTATATTAATCGATATGTGTCTTAAAGATAATTCTATGTTGTTATACATAGAAATCTTATGGTTTTACTGTTCACTTTTAGCTTACTTTCCATCTGTAATTAATTTTTATGTATAGCATAAGTTACGACTCAAAGTTTGTATCTACATGGATGCCTAACATTCGGTGACTCTATGTGTGTGACTGTTTCTCATCTCTTTTCTGTTCCTTTGATCTAATTCTGTATCCCTGTATCAGGTATCCACCGTTTTAAGTTGTTAGCTTTATAACACATTTTGAGATAGGTAAGTCCTCCAAGCCTGTTATTGTTCAAGATTTCTTTTGATATTTTTGGTTCTATTCAGAAATCAGCTCCTTCTGAGGAATGTTTAAAGTATAGGTATAGATCGCTTTAGTAAAAGAGAATGTTCACGCTGCAGCATAGGGTGAAAATAGTGAAAAATAGACGGTATATTAGGACTAGATGGTAAAGGTTCTCTAGTATCACTCATTTCCAACATTTTCCTCCTGATTACTTGTCTTATTCTCATATACCAACATATTGAGGAATTTTGACCTTATTTAATTTGAATTGGGGGAAAGGGGTTTTAGAATAGAAGAATGCAAAAGTAAATACTATCTTTTAGGTGTATGTGTGCATTTGAAATAAGATTTTGGAGGATATTATAGTCTTACTTAAAGTAGACTTCCATCAATGAATGACAACAGATATTTTTCCTTACATATAAGTCTATTTCATATTCTGAATTATGTAAATCTTAAAATTAAACTCTTATTACCTTGTTATTCTTCATTTTTATTCATTAACTTACTCCTTAACTAATGCTGTGCAGAGATCTCTGAATGTTTAAGAAAACTTAATCTCAGGGCATCCTTCAGAGGTACAATATTAAGTGTGTGTACTTATTCTGAGGCAAGAGGATTGCTTGAGCCCAGGAGCTCAAGAACACAGGGAGCTATGATAGGGCCACTGTATTCCAACCTAAGTTACACAGTGAGACCTTGTCCTAAAAACAGTAACAATAAGAAATGTAAATAGCCATATAATATTAGTAACTATATATTGGACAACACAGATTCTAGACTTTAGCTAGAAATTCTACTTTTTTCTATAGCATAAAGCTGAATTGAAATGTATAATAACTATAGACTAGTTTCTAATTTTTTCTATGATAGTTTTGTTTGGCAACAACTACCTTTATGTTCCAGTATTTCCTCATATGACACAACCATCTGTTAAATAAATAAATAGATTAGAAATAGGGTGATTCATAAAGATGGTTCATACAAACCAATCTACTAATTTACTAACCATTGTTAGATGTTCATCTATTGCTAGATACCTAAATGTTTTAATGAACTTTTGGTAAAAATTGGTATTTCTGAATAAGGACTGACTACTACTCGATTATTTTGACATGCTCTTTTTTTTTCTACAGAAAAAGTAAAAACATCACATACATGAGATACATGAGATGTACATTTGCATTTACAAAATAGGGATGTGCAAAAGTAAAGCTAAAAGGAACCCCAAACCCTTTAACTCAGCAATTCTCAACCTGTGGGTTGTGACCCACAGGAACTGTATTAAGGGGTCATGGCTTTAGGAAGTTTGAGAACCACTGCTCTAACTTATATTTTGAACATCCAGTCTGGATATAGTACATTAGTGACCTGTATCATCCAGTTTATGAAGAAGGATGTAAAAATAATCAATTAACAAACATTTCTGGATTTGGAGCAAGATGGCAGCTGAGTAATAGGTTCTTTGCAACTGAGTTTGGTGTGACTGGGGAGAGAAGATTCCAGGTACCTCTGGCTTATGGGCTCTGCCCTGAAACATCCCTTTGGGGATGCAGGGAAACATTTAGAGAATTCTGGAACCCAGGAGGAGGACACAAGCAGTGGAGAAGTGGCAAGTGGTTGTGTTCATTTGGTCTGAGGCTGTGGTGGCTGCAGTGGCTGTACCTACAACAACAGTAAGATTTTAGATAGGGAAGGCTGTTTTGTTTTTTTTTTGGACTTTGGCACTCGTTTGAATTACCTTGGGAGAACTCAAGTGAATTTAAGCATTGTCCATGGTCCAGGACTGAGCTACCATTGTTCGGCTGTATGTCTGTGCAGTCACTGTGGAAGAGCTGCCCTGTAAGCTCCACCCTCAGGGTTGCAAAGCAAGGCCCAGGCTGGGAGGCCTTGGGTGAGTGATCTTGTGACTATGAGCAGTGCCAAAAGCTGGGACTGAGACTGAGGGGAAGAGTGGAGCTTTCAGTGTTTGGCAGTAGGAGATCTGGCTTGCAGCCTCAGCCCTCAGGGCTATAGATGGAGACCAGTTTTGGCACCTCGGAAAGGCAGATAACCACTTTAGGAGAGATCCCAGTGATACATGCTTTCCTGGGTAAGCCTCTGCTTAGCCAAGGTTAGTGATTTAAAGTGTCTTTTAAGTGAGCTGAGGAGAGAATCAGGCTCTCAATCCTATGGGGCTTGAGGGTAAAGGAGTCAGCAGAGGCCTCCAGTCTCCATCTTATATTGATGTATCAGCATTGTGATAAGCATATCATCCCTAGAAGATCACCTGTTTCCCAGACATTATTCAGCAAGGTATATATACTGCTTTGTTTTGGGATTTTTTTTTTAACTTTTCCTTCTTTTTTTATTTCAACTTTTCCCCCTTAGATTTATATTTTTTTCTTTCTCCATTTTTTTAGTGTAAATATAATTTTCCATTGTTGCCTCCTTTAATAATAAGAACTTCATTTTTGCTAGTGTTTTTGTCCCTGTTATCCTGTTATTTGGTTTCCCCCCAATTTTATCCAGTAAAGTTTTCTGTTTGTTTGCTTTGGTTTAATTTATAGTATTTTTGTTTTACCTCTTTATTTGGTGGCAGTAGGATACTGTGTCTTCTCAGGCTGATAAAGAGCTGCTGATCTTAAGGGAACCACCCAGCCTAGAACTCCCAGAGGTTGGGGGTTTTTAAGATGTGGGTCAGAGTACCCTACTCTATACCTTTATTATTCCTATCTCCCTCTTTCTGTGCGTCTCTTATGTTTGTCAATATTCCCCTTTACTCAGCCCCTATCCTTTCTCTTTTTTTCTTTTTTAAAATCTTTTTTCCCTTCTAGTTCTTCAATCTTCTCATCCTGTACCAAAAGGACTCATCAAAACCTTAGGTCAGAGGCATGATAACTTAAAGAGCAAGAGGAAGTGTAAGGAAAATTAGGGCAAGGAAACAGATAAAAGAAAACACTCACACAGAAGAAACAGCAGAAAATCCTGGCAACATGAAAAACCAGTCAACAGTAATTTGCCCAAGGGACCATGAGGTAGTTACTGCAGAATATTCCACCTATAAAAAATGTTAGAAATGACAGAAGGGGAATTCAAAATATAGGTGATGAAAACAAGGAAAGAAATTGCTGAGAAAGTAGAAAATAACCAAAGGAAATCCAAAAGCAGAATCAAATAAGAGATGAACAATATGAAGAATATAGAAAGATATAGCAGAGTGGAAGGAATTGAAGCAGTCAATTAGAGAACTTAAAGATTCGGTAAAAAGTGTCCATAACAGATTAGATCATACAGACGAAAGAATCTCAGAGGTTGAGGACAAACCTCTTGAGATAACTCAGTTAAGAGGCAGAAAAGAAGAGAGTGAAAGCAAAACATTCACTGACAGAATTATGGGACTTTATGAAGTGTTCAAATATATGCATTAGAGGTATCCCAGAAGGGGAAGAAGAATGTCCTAGGGGAATTGAAGCCATACTAGAGAATATTATAAATGGAAATTTCTCAAATATCACCAAAGATTCTGACACACTCCTTTCAGAGGGGTTTCAGACCCTCGGTCACTTCAACTCTAATAAAGCTTCTCCAAGACACATTGTGATGAATGTGTCCAAAGTCAAGACAAAAGAAAAGATTCTGATGCTGCCAGGAGTAAGTGCCAATTGACCTACAGGGGCAAATCCATCAGGGTGATTGCAGATTTCCCTAACAAAACTTTTTAAACCAGAAGAAATGGTAATCTACCTTTAATCTACTTAAACAGAACAATTTCCAGCCCCAAATTTTATATCCTGCTAAGCCACGTTTTAAAATTGATGGAGAAATCAAACCTTTTACTGATATGCAAACATTGAGGAAATTTGCCACAACAAGACCAGCTCTACAAGAAAAACTTCAACCTGTTCTACACACTGATCATCACAATGGACCACTAGCAAAGTAAGCACCCAGAAATTAAAGGACAGAACCTAGCTTCCACAATAATGAAAAAGATAAAACTAAGCAATGGTCTTTCACAAAATAAGTTGAATAGAATGCTACCACACTTATCAATTATCTCAATGAAACTTTATGGCTTGAATTACCCACTGAAGAGGCATAGAACTCATCAAAGCCATCTACAACAAACCCCATAGCTAATATTCTACTAAATGGAGTAAAACTGAAAGCTTTTCCACTTAGTACTGTAACCAGACAAGGTTGTTCTCTATCACCACTACTATTCAACGTAGTGCTGGAAGTTCTAGCCAGTACAATTAGGCAAGAGAAGGAAATAAAGGGCATCCAAAATGGGAGCAGAGGAGATCAAACTCTCCCTCTTTGCTGATGATATGATCTTATACTTAGAGAACCCCAAAGGCTCAACTACAAGACTCCTAGAAGTCATCAAAAAATACAGTAATGTCTCAGGATATAAAATCAATGTCCACAAGTTAGTTGCCTTTGTAAACATCAATAACAGTCAAGATGAGAGGCTAGTTAAAGACACCACCCCCTTCATCATAGCTTGCAAAGAAAATGAAATACCTAAGAATATACCTAACAAAAAAGGTGAAGGACCTCTATAAAAAAAATTATGAAACCCTGAGAAAAGAAATAGCAGTGAATATTAACAAATGGAAGAACATACCATGCTCATGGCTGGGAAGAATCAACATTGTTAAAATGTCTATATTTCCCAAAGCAATCTACTGATTCAATGCCATCCCTATTAAAATGCCAACTATACTTTCAAGAATTGGTAAAAATAATTCTTTGTTTTGTATGGAACCAGAAAAGAATCCATATAGTTAAGGCAGTTGTTAGTAATGAAAACAAAGCTGGGGGCATCACCATGCCAGACCTTAGGCTGGACTACAAGGCCATAGTGGTCAAAACAGCATGGTACTGGCAAAAAATAGAGACATAGACACTTAGAATCAAATAGAAAACCAGGAAATGAAACTAACATTTTCCAGCCACATATCTTTGGTCAACCAAACAATAACATACAAGGGGGGAAAGAATCCCTATTCAATGGGAGTGCTGGGAGAATGGGGGCTGAAGACCCCATTCTTGGTAACAGAAAGCACCCCCAGAAAAAGAGGAAAACTAAAAAGTAAGCTGAGTGAGTTGGAACAAAGAAAAGTCAGCTAGTTTACATTTAATCTAGCCATTTCTAGCAAGCTTCTTGCCTTTTCCAAAATTCTAGCCTGTTGGGGATACAGCTTACAAACACCCTGCTGGGTCTGTGAGCACCCTGAGGAAAATAATGGCCATAGAAGGGACTATGGGCAAGTCCTTGTCACAGCTATATCTTCTAGGGCATTTTCTGCCCATTAAACAAGCAAAGCAGATACCCACTGTGGAGATTTGCATTTGTCTTGGGCAGAGATCAAGGGGAAGCCTGAGCCCTGAGACATGGGCACAAGAGCTTATATTCCTTATAGTGGAGGAAGATCCTCTGTGGTTGTTATGGGAGGAAAATGCCTCCCTCCCACGGATTCCTCAGAGGAGATTAACATCAGTGGAATTTTACTCTACAGAGAACTAGTGGAGTTTAACACCTCCCTAGAAATGTGTGTGTGATCTCAAGCAGGAGGCTCTCCCAATACAAGACTCAGATTTCAGATTTCTGAAGGCTACCTTTAAGGTTAATAATAATAACAATAGGAGCTGGTATGCTCAAACAGAGAAACTGCTGGGTCTTTTTTTCCTCTCATCTTACCCTCTGGGCTAATAGATTTAAATAAAATCAGAGTGGAGCACATACTCTGGGCCATTGCCAGAATCCCACAAATGGGTTGGGGTTATCTCATGTCTCTTTCTTTACCACTGTTTCAAACTTTATAATTCTTCAGTCAATTGCCCTAAGTTTCCACAGGTCTTAGGGGACCCTACTCCCAGGGGAGGACTCTGAAAGGGAGAACTCGATATCCACATGTAAAAGAGTGAAACTGAACCCACACTTTTCTTTACTCACAAAAATTGATCCAAGATGGATAAAAGACCTAAATTTAAGGCATGAAATGATAAAAATCCTCAAAGATAGTGTAGGAAAAACACTTGAAGCTATTCACCTGGGGAAAGACTTTGTGAAGAGGACTTCCATGGCAATTGCAGCAAAAACAAAAATAAATGGGACTTAATTAAACTGAAAAGCTTCTTTCTGTACAGCTAAGGAGACAACAACCAAAGCAAATAGACAACCTATACAATGGGAAAGAATATTTGCATATTTTGAATCAGACAAAAGGTTGATAACTATAATCTATAGAGAACTCTAATTAATCCACATGAAAAAAGCAACAATCCCTTATATTAGTGGGCAAGAGACATGAATAGAACCTTCTCTAAAGAGGACAGATGAATGGCTAGCAAACATGAAACATATGCTTATCATCCCAAATTATTAGAGAAATGCAAATCAAAACCACCTTGAGAGATCATCTAATCCCAGCGAGAATGGCCCACATCACAAAATCTCAAAACTGCAGATGCTGGTGTGGATGTAGAGAGAAGGGAACACTTTTACACTGCTGGTGGGACTGCAAACTAATATATCCTTTTTGGAAGGAAGAATGGAGAACCCTCAAAGAACTTAAGCTAGACCTCCCATTTAATCCTGTAATCCCATTACTGGCATCACCTAGAGGACAAAAATCCTTTTACCATAAAGACACTTGCACTAGACTGTTTATCACAGCTCAATTTACAATTGTCAAAATGTGGAAACAGCCTAAATACCCACCAGCACCGGAATGGATTGAATTAACAAGCTGTGGTATATGTATACCATGGAATACTATTCAGCCATTAAAAAGCTGGAGATTTTACATCTTTTGTATTAACCTGGATGGAAGTGGAACACATTCTTCTTAGTAAAGCATCACAAGAATGGAGAAGCAAGACTCCTATGTACTCAATTCTCATATGAGGATAGTTGATGACCTAGTACACGGTGGGTGGTGGTGGAAGGGGAGAGCAGAGACAGGGAAGGAGGGAGGGAGGTGGGGAGGGGGTAGCAGCAGAGGGAAGGAAGGAGGGGGTGGGGGAAGGGATGAGCAGAGAGAGGAAAGGAGGAGGTTAGGGGTGAGTGATGGTGTGTGCACACCTTTTGGGGGAGGGACAAAATTATAAGAGGGATTTTACCTAACAAATGCAATAAATGTAACTTGGTTCTTTGTACCCTCAATGAATCCTCAACAATTAAAAACAAACAAACAAACAAAAAACCATTTCTGAGTCTTTTTGTTGTACCCAGGTTTGAAATAGATTGTTGTAGCTACAAAAGAAATTTAAGTTTATAATTGAAACTGGAATATGCACATGGGAAAAAACAGTAAAGCCGGATGAAATAGGCGAGAATGTAGAGAAGAATAAGAGAAGATTGTAAAAGACACAGAGCTGTTGCTCTGCATATGAAAATCCAAAGACCTTAAAAAATAGAATGGTTTGTGTGGACACAATCCTAAATTGGTCAAATAGTGATAGCTTTTCTAATCTGAATTTTATATGATCATGATAATTATGAGCATTTTTTTCAAATGGAATGGCTTTTGGTAATTAATTTAAACAAAATAGCAATTGTTAGGATATTTTATTTAATTAGAAAATGCACAAGTTGTTTAGCTGGTATAAAGAGGGCTGTGTATCATATCACGGAATTTATTATCATGTAGAGGAGAAAAATGAGGGTTGCTGGATGTGAATACAGTCAGAGTTCATTTCCTTTCAGCTCTTAGTGTTTTACTCTTTTAGAAATATGTATATATGCTAATATTCACTGCTTCTGGCATAGAGTCCTATGAGTATAAACATAGGTTTTTGTAAACACCATCCCTCCTGGATACAGAACAATTTCAATTTGCCAGAGAATTTCCTCATATTGACTTTTAATCAGAAGCTCTCCCTTATCCTTAACCTCTGGCAAGCACTGATTTGTTCTCTGCTATAATGTTTTCTGTTTGTTTTCTTCCAGAATATCATATTAATGGAATAATATGGTATATGAACTTTTGAGGCTTACTTTTCTAATTCAGCAAAATGCCTTTGTGGTCCAGTCCAAGTTGTGTGTAACAAAATTTATTCTTTTTTTTCATACAAAGGAGCAGAATTCCTTTGTTTGGATGTACCACAGTGTACCCATTGAAGTATATTTGGAGTATTTCCAGTTTGGGGCAATTTCTACATGTCTATGTAGAAATGAAAAATGTTTGCTCTTCAAAGAACAGTTAAGAGAATTCAAGGGTAAACCAGACTAGGAAAAAAATTGTAAATCTCATTGACTACAGAATATAGAAATGTATTTTTGAATTACATTAGAGTTCTTTTGAAACAAAAAAGAGAATGTTGGAGATATTAAATGGTAATTTTGTGAAGCTAGCTGGGATTACATTTCATTATGAAATGAACCAATAATAACATTATAATATGGGTAGAACAGTAATGTAAACTACTTTAGAGAATGGAAAGATGCCTAAATGTGAGCAGGCTGGATTATGGTAGATACATATCTATGAAAAATAGAAGTAAGATATTTGATGCAAAATTTTAACAGGGGAAGAAAGGTCATTGCATTTATAAAGCTACTGCATACATTTAAAATAAGAATGTCTGAGCATAAGGTCTGGCATTTGGAGAGTTTAGATGTGGAAAACCAGGTCACAGAAGTGATCAGCCAAAATGCCATTATTCATAAAATATGTGGGAAAGAGGGACTCATGATTTCCTGGTTGTCTTAAGGCTGAACATATTAATGGGAACCAGAAAATGGAATAGAAATTTGAAAAAGAATTAAATCGTAAATCACCTGGACCTCATAAAGGTAGTTGATGTTAAAAGTTTTGGGGGAAAAAAAGCGTAAAAGGATCTGTAGAGAGGGCAGTGAGTGAGAAGGCATTTACGAAGGAGCTGGAAACAAAGGACAACTAGGTGGTAAAAAAGAAAAATGTGTAAGTGGCATATTGTGGCTGTGGGTGTTTCAAGACATGGCTATGCTATTTTGGAATGCAATCCTAAGGACAAAGATATATACTTTGTACGTAAAGGTTAGTAACAGCTGTACACATAGAAATAAAGAACTTACACGGCTTTCCAAAATAACTGTCTTTGAGAAATTTAATGCTAGTTATCGTATTCCTTTTCCAGATGTTTCCTGAAATCAAGCTATATTCAGCCCTAGCAATTTTTACTGTGATTTACTTTTAGAAACCACAGTGTGAAGCAGAGATTTCTAAGGACAGCATTTCCGCCTAAGAAATTGTGTTGCAATTAGTTAGTGTTAGCAAATAACTCACATATGACAATTAATATGTGTAAAAGCAAACATAATGAGAGGGGAAAGACAGTGAAATTTAGTGAACATCTATTATATGCTATTGTGAGGTTAAGCCCTTCCTAAAACCCACATGTAAAATCAAAAGTAAAATGTGTTCAAGTAGATGTTCCTCAGCTGTGACACAGATACACTCTGTGTGATATTCACCTCTTCACTGCCCTGTGGACTTGGTAGGGCAAAGAGAAACAATGCAAACATGAAGCTCATGCTGCCCCTTATGCCATAGTAATATAAACTATTTAAATCCATGGGGACTCAGGCATGTTTGGGGGTATAGATGGAACTAAGTTTGGCAAACCTGACCTAGGGAACACAGATAGGTGAGTCTTCTAGCAGGTCCCTGGCTGGGCAGAACTGCTCTTCATAGCTAAGAGGGGCTGGAGCTGAGATTCAGGGCTGTTTTGAGATCTGCTATAGGTCTGAATTTGGCATTGCCAATTTTTATAAATCAATTGAAAAAAATCCTTTTGGACTAGTCATCTTCTTACTGGCCAAATCTATGGAAGTGTGGCAAGCCAGCTTAACAGCAGCACAGAATTGCTGGAGTGCTTGCCAGGCCAGAGGAAAAGTGCAAAATATCACTAACTGTGTATTGTCCTTCCTCCTTTAAGTTTACTGGTATAAAGAGTTTTTTTTCCCTTAGCAAATCTTGAGAAATTGAATAGGGTAAATGTTCCAGGAAGTGCTCATTAGGAAAATATAGAGAAATTGATAGTTATCAGCTATTTTCTATATTTGGACAACTTGGTTGACTCACACCTAAATTTAGCACACTTATGAAGGAATGTTTTCCTATTCTTTGTCATCCACCACACAATTGCCCTCCCCTCTCAAAATTGGCTTTTGTAACTTAAGAACATACCTTTAAAGTAGGTATAGCACTTCCTTTAGGTATGTTCTAAAGAAATAAAATAAAATACTTAAAGGAAGTTCTATACCTAGTATAGTATAGAACACACCGTTAGTAGTTATAGAAAGTATCTTTAAAGTAGGTAGGGAGGAAAGCAGACAATTATTTTAAAATTTGAGATAAAAGTCCTATTCAGGTGGACTGATGGTAATTTTGCTTATTTCCACATGTTTAATGTACCGAGGCCCTCAAGAGAAAGTATGGTGGCTAGAAAGTCAAGGGAATGACACAATGTCTGTACTTGGTGCAGACTTGGTGCATTTATTAAACAAAATACATTGTTATACATTTGACAAATTTTCTGATTGCATATGATTTTCTATATTATGCCACATTTTATTGAGTGAAGTAACAGATGGGAAATGAAAAAAACCATTTGAGAAACTAAAAAAAAATTCCACTTTCTCCAAAAATTATGATCTCTGTTTGAGATAACATTTTTTTTCCTGAATGATTTTAAATGGGTTGGATTTATCTTTGAAACCTTAGAAAAGATAATGGAGTATAACATATTGATTTTTCTAATGGAGTTTTAATAGTGACAAAAATAGTTTCAAATTAATTCCCTCAATAAAGATTTTAATGGAGACAAAATATACTATAAAATTTACTATGTGGACAGAAATATTAAAATTAGTATTCTAACTCAAACAAATGTTCACTAAAAGTAAATTATGCCAACTCACTTTGTTTCCTTGAATATAAAAGAGCTATGATGACAGAGCTATGATGACATTTCTCTGTGGATATTCTCAATTTTAAATGGAAAAATATATATTAAACTTTTAAAATAAGGCACAACACATGAGATAAGTATGTATAATTAATAACTGAATATAATAAATTATATATACATTTATATTATGAGAAAAAAGATTATATAGAGATTAATTATAAAAGAATATGTGTTAATGCAACTGGAAAGAGGAAAATCATTTTTCTGGTGACTAGCTGTCAAACTCATATGTTTACAACTTGTAAAGCCTGCTTGGTATGATTTGATAGCCAAGTGATATAACTTTACCAACAGCAGTCAACAAAAGTAGTACCACATTTCTTTAGGGAGGAAAGCAAATAATTATTTTGAAATTTGAGGTAAAGGTCTAGTTCAGGTGGATTGATGGTAATTTTGCTTATTTCTGCATGTTTATTGTTCTGAGGCCCTCAAGAGAAAGCATGGTGGCTAGAAAGTCAAGGGGATGACACAATGTCTGTACTTGGTATAAATATCACAGCTATCTCTATTCCATATTACCTCTGGAGTTTAGTCTCTTGCTCTTCTTGCCAATATCAAAAAAATGTTTGCATTTGGAAACTTCAGTGGACCTCTTTTAATGAGAACACAAGTATGAATTTAACTTAGTATATGGCTTTTTAGAGAACTTGAACTCTCCAGGAGCTTTATTACTTATTCCTCAGGAGGAAAACAGTATGTATCAAAAATGAGAAAATGTCCCCTTCTACTGCCAATATACATTTTATAAATATGTGAGTGCCCAAAAGATTTCTGAGTAAGTCTTCCATTATTTAAATTTTATACATGAAAGTCTTTAATGGTCTTCTTAGCCCCATTAAGCAGGCTTCTTGTTAGTGTTGTGATTTTTTTGAGGATTGATAGAAATAAATTTATGAATTGTTCAATCTCTTTGCATGGAAAATAGACTTTCTTTCTTTTTAATGTTATATAAATGCTAAAATAAGTATCTCTATATTTGATAATCACAACTCCATAGCTTCATTCTTTATACATAGAGATCATTTTGTTTCAAAAGAAGTTTTATTAAATTAGTGAATAAATATGAGTCATCCAAAGCTTTTTCTACTAGTTTTCCTCAGTGGTATAATTACAGAAGACCTTATTTTAATTATAAAAAAGGTAAAGCTGACATTTCTTGGTATCAAGAATATTCTTTATATGTATTTAAAATGCATAGCCAATTAATTTATCATCATAAGTTAGATTTGGTTCATTCCATTATAAATCCATCAAATAATTATGCTGAATGTCAGTAGTGAAAAAAAATTGTAAAGCAGTGGGAAGGGAGCAAGTGATCAATAAGTATTGTTTTTATAATTAAATCTCATGGTTTCTACTTTGAGAAGAGAGAGTTGGAGGTAGACATACAGCTTTCTCATTATCCTGGGATCCTTATTGGCAGGCTAGACCACTTGAAGTTAGGTGAAAATATGGAAATGAGATGGGACTTGAAGCAACCAGTTCAAGGATCTTGGTGGTGGCTTTGCATTCTAGACAAAAGAAACTCCCTACCAGAGAACTTAGGAAGCTCATTAAACAGGTCTGTCAGGTATGAGTCCCCAGACAGCTTCCCACCTGTGCTCTCCTTGACCTTCCCCAAACCAGAAAACAGTACTGTCAATGGTAATTCACAGAGAGAGTATCTGACCCTGCTTAGACCTGGCAGCAAAGCAGTGATCTAGCCAAGCCCCAGTGCGCTCTTAAACCTTCCCCAGGCCAGAAGGTAGAAACAAGTTGAAGATTACCTGCAAAGGAAGCATCTGGCCCCATCATGGCTCTGTAGATTACTAGCAACTCAATCAATTTCTAGTGCTTTCCTAAGGACCTTTCAAGGCTGTGAGACAAGAGCAGATCAGCACATAACTGTAGAGGGGAGTATCTGACTCCCAATCTGTCCAACCCAAGTGGCTAAGCAGTGATCAAATCACGTTATAGTGTTGTCCTCAACCTTTCTGAGGCTGGTAAACAACTGAAGGTCAGTTATTATCCACAATGGGAAACATTTGTTCTACCTAACCTACGTAGCCAAGTAGTGACCACACAAGTACTTCGCTTAGATCTTCAAGAGGCTGGGAAGCATATCTGTTTCCATGCATATCTGTGGGGGATACCCACTGGCCTTGCCCAGCCTAAGTGTTTGAATCCCAAGCCCAGAGACTTTGCCCAGCCTCAGACCATTGTACGTCCTTGCTGAACTACAGATTCCAAACTGCGGTATCACCTAACTGGGGAAGACATGCTGGTACATACTGTAACATCAGCATAATCAGAGGTAATTGCAAAGCCCAGCCCCAAATTCTACTGAATTGCCAAATCCAGCCAGTGGTCTCACTGGACCAAGACACAGCTGGCATTTCTTCTTGACTCTAGAGCATAGGTAGCACCCCAGCACAAAAGAAACTGACAACAAGGTCTGCCTATCCAGGATCACTACTAACTGGTCCATCTAGTCTGGACTAATAGTAAAGCTTTTTCACTTCCAAAGGACAGCTACAAAAGCCAGAAGATATGACTGTTTCCTCAAATGCCCAGGCACCAACACAAGGGTACATGGATTATTTTAAATCATAAAAATGGACATCACCAAGAAAAGTTTAATTAAGCTCCTATAATGTAACCTGAAGAAATGGAGATCTATTAAGTAACCGACAAAGAATTTGGAAAAATATTCTTAAGAAATTTAGGAGATTAAAAGAAAACTCTAATAGAACATTAAATAACATTTGGAAAATGATTAATGAAAAAAATCAGACGTTTGACAAAGAAATAGAAAACATCTTAGAGATGAAGAATACAATAACTGAAATAAAAAAAAAAACTCAGTAGAAAGCTTCATCAGCAGATTTGATCAATCAAAAGAAAGAATCAGTGAATTCAAAGGTGGATATTTGAAAATATCCTATCCAGTCAGAGCTTCAAAAGAAAAAAGAATGAAAAAGAATAACAGAAAACCTATGAGAAATATGGGACACCATTAAGAGACCTACTCTCCCATGATAAGAATTCTTAGAGGAAGAGAAAGAGAAAAAGGACCAAAGCTAAATGGCTAAAAATTTCTCATATCTGGGGAAAAGTTAGTACATCCAGACCAAAGAAGCTCTCTAATCTCATTTAACCCAAAAAGGAGTTCACCAAGGCAATTCATAATGAAACTATCTGAAGTCAAAGGCAAGGAAAAAATATTGAAAGAAGCTAGAGATAAGAAACATCACATTTAAGTGATTCTCAATATGGCAATTGGCATATTTCTAAGCGGAAGCCCTGTATGATAAGAGAGAGTTATTATATTCAAAATGCCGAAAGAAAAAAAAGTAGTGATTAAGTACACTTTCTCTAGCCAAACTATCTTTCACAATTGAGGGAGAAATAAAAACTTACCCAGACAAACAAAAGCTATGAGAATACATTACCATTAGAACTGCTTTACAAGTATTACTAAAGAGAGTTCTTTCTTTTGAAGCAAAGGGATGTAAATTAATAATTAATAAAACACATGAAAGTAAAAACCTCAATGGTATAAATATTCCAAGGTCATATTCAGAATAATGTTATAACAGAGGTAAATGTACAGCAGTTTTATCTCAACTATGAGGGCCAAAAGGCAAAAAAAATCTTGTCTACAAGTGATTGTTAAGGAATAAAAATTAAAAAAAGGTTAATTTTGGCATCAATCATAAAAGGTAAAGGAGGTGTAGAGTTTCTGTTTGTGATTAAAATTAAGTTGTTATTAATGTACAGTAGCTTATTTTAAGTATAAGATGCTTTGGTTAAGCCTTGTGATAATTGCAAAACAAAAATCTATAGTAGTTACACAAAACTACTATAAAAGAAAAGATTCAAAACAAACTACAACAGAAATCCATTAAACCACCAAGGAAGACAGAAGGGAGGAAACAATGGCTCTATAAAATAACCAGAACACAAATTACAAAAATGGCAGTAGCAATTCCTTGCCTATCAATAATTTCATTGAATATAAATGAATAAAGTCTCTAGTCAAAGACATAAAATGTAATCTGTTGTAGGATTAGACCTAAAAAAGAAACAACAAAAATACATAAAATGGCTAACTGGATTAAAAAACACTATTCAAATATATGCTGCCTGAAAGAGATTTACTTTACCAGTAAGGATTCACATAGACTGAAAGTGAAGGAGTAGAAAAAGATATTTCACACAAATGGAAACCAAAAGAGAGTAAGGGTAGCTAATATTTGTGTCAGACAAAATAGATGTATATCCAAAACTATGAAAAGAGACAAAGTAGGTTATTATTAATGAAAAAGTGATCAATTAGTCAATAAGATATAACAATTGTAAAGATATATACCCAACATTGGAGCATCTAGATACATAAGAGTTGTTACATAATCTGAAGGGTGATATAAACTGCAATAGAATAATAGTAGGGGACTTCAACATCCCATTTTTCTTTTTTATTTTTCTTTTTTTTTTTTGAGACAGAGTCTCAAGCTGTTGCCCTGGGTAGAGTGCCATAGCATCACAGCTCACAGCAACGTCCAACTCCTGGGCTCAAGCAAGTTTCCTGCCTCAGCCTCCCAAGTAGCTGGGACCACAGGTGCCTGCCGCAACACCGGCTATTTTTTTATTGCAGCCATCATTGTTATTTTGGTGGACCTGGGCTGGATCCAAACCCACCACCTTAGGTGTATGTGGCTGGCGTCTTAGCCACTTGAGCCACAGGCGCCGAGCCAACATCCTATTTTTTAATCATAAATGTATCATTCAGACAGAAAATTAATAAGAAAACAACAGACTTAAATTAAACTATAGACCAAAGGGACCTAAATTGTACAGAACATTCCACCCATCAGCAGTAGATCATACATTCCTTTCAAGCACACACAGAACATTCTTCAAGATAGATCATATGTTAGGCCACAAAATAATTCATAAAATATTTAAGAAGACTGAAGTATATGAAGTATATTTTCTTACCAAAATGGTATGAAATTAGAAATCAATGACTAGGAAATCTGGGAAAAAAGAAAGTTTAATTAGAGCATAACAAAGGAAGAAATTATAGCAGACTTCCTTTACAAACTATGCAAGCCAGAAAACAACAGAGGACAGCAAACTAAAGAAGTAAAAGACCTATGCATTGAGAAATATAAAACACTTATGAAAGAAGTCAAAAATAATACAAATAAATAGAAAGCAATTTATTCATAGATTAATGTGAAAATACAAGAGCATGCTCCTGAACAACAAATGGCTGACAAAAGAAATATAAAAGGAAATGAAATAATACCTCAAGACAAATGAAAACAGAGATACAACATTACAAAACTATGGAATGGAACAAAAGCAATCCCAAAGGAAAATTCAAACTTTATGCTTATATCCAAAAAGCTTATATCAAAAAATAAACAATATATGAAAAAAAGACAGACTTCAAATAAACTATCATTACACATGAAGGAATCAGAAAAAGAGGAACAAACTGGCTTCACAGTTAGCAGAGCAAAGGAAATAACAAAGATCAGAGCAAAAATAGATGAAATAGAGACTACAGAAATAATAGGGAAAAAAAAAGACCACAATTCAGAGTTGATTTTTAAAAGGTAAATTTGACAAACTTTTAGATAGACTAAAAGGGAGAAATCTCAAATGAGAAATGAGAAAACAACATTAAAACTGATATAAGAGAAATGCAAATGGTCATAGAAAAATATTATGACCAAGCAAATGATAACAAATTTGATAACATAGAAGCATAGAACATACCAAGACTGAATTATGAAGACATAGAAAATCTGATACTGCTGTTTGAAATCTATAGTTGGTTAGGGCCATGCAATGGCTGCAAGGCTGGGCAAAGTATCAGGGGTTGTGGCTCAATGACTTAGGCTGGAAAGAGCCAGGGACTATTCCCCACAGATATGGATAGAAATGGGCTTACCTCCCAGCCTAGTGAGGATCTAAGCAGAGTACTGAGGCTTTTTGTGGTCACCACTTGGCTGCTAAGGTTAGGCAGAACAATGCTTCCCATTGTGGATAATAACTGTCCTTCAGTTATTTTCTAGGTTAGAGAAGGTTCAGAATACTGGATCATGGATTAAAAAAATACAGTAAGTATATACAACAGAATACTATTTAGCCTTAAAAATAAGGAAAGTCTGGCACCTGTAACAATATGGCTGAATCTTAAGGACATCTTGCTCAATGATATAAACCATAACAGAAATACAGATAGTGCACAATTTTACTTATTTGTGACATATAAAAATGTTGAGCTTAAAGAATTAAAGAGTTAGGAAAGAGATGGAGGGAAGGAGTAGTTGCTAGTCAAAGGGTACAGTGTTTCAGTTAGACATTGGGAATTAAGTTTTGAGATGTATTGTACAGAAGCATGACTATAGTTAATAATAAAGTATATTGCAAAGTAACTGAGTGTAAATTTCAAATTTCTCACTACAAAAAATGATAAATAAGTGTGGTGATGGATATGTTATTAGCTTAATTTAATCATTTCACATTTTATACATATGTCAAAGTGATATACTGTACTCTGTATACGTTCATGATTTGCCAATTAAAAATAATGTTAATAAAATAATATACTCAATAGAAATTTCTATCCACTGCATATTACAATATTGTATTTTTCTTCCCTGGATAACAATTTTTGCTTGATGAACATCTGCAATATGGTTGGAACTCAGATGACTTACAAAGTTGACGGTCTTATTTGGGAAAATTGTATCTCTAAGTAGAGAATTTACATATTTCAAATACAGGTTTTGGTACGTTAAAATTTGTCTAATTCTCCCATCATAATATGGGTACTATTTTCACACATAAAAATGAACAAAACCCATACTTAAAATAGACAGATGAAGGGATTTTAGCAAGTTAGTGGCACAGACCTGATTTCAGGTCATACATTCAGATTTTAAATTCAATTCTCTTTCCATGATTCAAATTATTCCACAATAAATTGGGGGAAATAAATTGCTGCAGTTGTTGCAAGCTAAAGGAAAGGTGATTAGATTCCTCAGGGAGAAGAATAGTTCCTTGATTGTCTTTGAAAGAATAAAACCATAAGGGGAAATTTTCTTCCACACTCTAATGAATATTTTATAGAAGAAAATATGCTAAGGTTGTGGAGCAGGAATCAAGGACAAATAGGGCCAAATGAGGCTCCTGAGAGCAGAATGCAAGAGAATGCAGTAAAATATGACAAAGTAAAATACCAGACATTCTGATAACCCTGAAGAATGTCACCATCAGGGAAGGTGAGAGGTTGAGTCATTTTGGCTGATCACGTTATAAAATAAGCCTCTTTTGCTTAACAGAATAGTCACCCTGGTGTACCTGTCTAGGGTTTCCATCTTGGGAGATATTTATTATGTGGAAATGAAAGATTTGCACCTTTTTCTGCTAATGTGGCCCCATGACTGGATACAGAGATTTCAGCTAATTCAGGGAGTGTGGTATTCAATCAAATAAACTTTATGATATCACTCCCCAATATATGATGGCAATTTTCAAAAATAAATCATTGTAGATGCACCTACATGTCTCTCAGTGTATACGAAAGTAGTACTTTTTAGGGCCATTGGTGGTATATACACATAAATTTCTTTAAGGTCTCTAGTTCAGGGACCTTCCTCTTATTACCCAGGCATTAGCCACAGTCTGTGTTAGACAGACTCCACCTGAAACCTTCCTGTAGACATAGGTTTATGCCTCTAATGGACCTGTCAATTCCCTGTTGGTAAGAAACTGAAAATCTGGTTGAAAACTGTATCATTTTCAATCTTTAAATGGGTTTTAGGTCTATACTAATAAAATTTGAATGCATAGCTCATAATTTTTAGTTCAGCCACATAATTCTTATTTTGTTTACCATCTCAAGAGCCTTAGCATAAAATGCTACTTCATAATTCTAGATCCTTAAGAAAAATTGCCTGTCAGCTTGAGTTAAAAATAATTTATTTTTTAAGCATTATAAGAAAAATCTTGTTCTCCAGAAGTACTAAACAAGCACCAAATCTTCTATTCAGATATTTAAAAAATATACACAATAGAATAAAAACTAAGCAGTAGAGGTATATGTGTAAATGTATTTCTTACACTAATTCTATGTTACTGGATGATTTGTTATAAATTATGCTATAGATAGAGAACATGGGACATGTACAAGGTATAAGAAGATGGCATGGTACATTGAAAAGTGCAGCACACCAAATAAGAAAATTCTAGACTCATTTCTGTTTGTCGTTGACTATGTTATTTAATGACAATTCATTTAATCTATGTTTCATGGTTCTTATCTATAAATGGGGATAATAATTTTTTTCCTCTACCACATTACTTACTGACTAAGTTAGACCTCACACATTTCCAAAATAACATATGGGTACCCACGGCACTTACTACATAAGCCCCTTGTGTTGAGCAATAGAATTGCTGGATCATAAGGTGATTTATAGTAAGTAGTAAGAGGCATTTTGTTAGAATTGAAAATAAGCTCAATATAAGTCAATATTTTTCTTCATAAAATAAATTGATTATCCATGGTAAAGTCTGAGATAGACTGCTTCAACTCTATACTGGGAAGACCTCACCAAGGTACTGTGTCTGTTCTGAAATCTCACTTTAAGATGTCCTTTAATTAAATTGGGGAGCATATTGGGCTAGGCAATAAGCATGATTTGGGACCACTGTCTGGGGATGGACATGATAGAACTGAGGATATTTTACTTAGAGAATGAATAAATTAGGGACTTGATCTGTACCTTAAATGGATTGAAGTAATAAATTTGTCAACACTGTAGGTGTTTAATCACAGTCTAAACATATGCTTTGGGGAACTTTTGTAAAGAATTGGCTTAGATTATACATATATTTTAACTGCCATGGTCCTTTTTCACTTAAATATTTTATAAGTCTGTCATTTCATTACCATTTATTATTATTGGTTAATTGTTAAGTCATTAGATTAGAATAAATTTAATCTTTATCAATATGTTTCTAGAAAACATCAGCTAAAAATCAAATACATTTATATTACTCATTTTTTCTAGTTTATCACATTTCCTTAGGCCCAATCTTGAAATATATATGACTTACTACTGATAAATGAAATTGTATTTCCTGCTTTAACTTTCTAAGTTGTTTTTAAATTGTGAGAACACTTTTTTCACCTTTGATATCATCTTATTTAGAAATCAGTTGAAGAGTGATTGGATGTATCTTAAACATTTTCCAGGCCAATAATTCATTATGCTTTCCCTTCCCTAACATTTTTGACTAGTGGTTGTTGATTTACAACTACTTCAAAAGGTAGGAATTTCCTAGTTCTTAAAGTGCGTCTTGCATCTTTGGATAGGTCTTACTTCCAGAAAATCCTTCCTTTATATTAACCTGAAATCTGTCTTTCTGTTGCTTGCTTTAATTTTCCCCATTGGTATCACCCAACATGAAACTAACACCTCTTCCTTAAAAATGTATCTTTGAGTTATACATTTAAAAACAATAGCCCTGCTGTCTTAACCTTGAATCATGTCTTCTCTGATTCTTGCTTCAAAGGGAATGTCATTGTCATTCTGGAAACTTCCCTCTTAATAATCTGACTTTATACTTCCACTTTAAAGTATGTTATTTAGACCTGGACATAATTCTAATACAGTTGTGGGCTATAGAGAGCAGAACATGGCTGTCTCCACCCTTGTTCTATTGTCAGTATTTGTATTAATGTAACCTAAGGTTTTAATGGTTTTTTGTAGTAGTTTGAACTTACACAACTCATACATACAAATGATACTGTATATTGAATGCCTACAAAGAACTGTAGTCTTTTTGAGATAAATAAAATAGTAGACCAAACAAAACTTGCCATTAGAGAATTGTATTTAATAAAAACACTTATTCTTTTCCATAATGTCTGCCATTAAATCATAGTCTTTCTCTTGAAATAATGTGTTATCATGCATCCATATATAAGACTTTAAAGTTTTCTAATTAAATTTCATCTTAAAAATATTTAGTATATTATTTTAATATTCTGAGATTTTATGGAACTTTGATACCATTAACCAAAGGATTTACAATTACTTGGCTAAATGAACAAAAGTAATAAAATCTCTATTGTTACTCACATTAAGAATTAAAATGTTGAGTGGGAAATGCTAACAATTGGGGTATGTGGCAAGTAATGAGAAAACTCCAAAATGACATGTAGCACATTATTCAGTACATTTGAGGATGGACAATTAACTGTATATTTGTTTACTTAATTGTTCCTACATATAACTTATCTTTCTGCCTTTGTGTGTGTGTGACATTATAAGAAAAGTCTTTGCCAAATGCCCTTGTGAAGACTCGTTTGCCAAATTTTGAGATAACTTCATGTGAAACGTGATGTTCTGTAGCTCAGTGAGCAGATAAGAAGGAGAAAGGAGAGGACATGGCTTTGTTTTTTGTCTTTAGAAGTGAACATAAGAGGACCTGACTACAGAGGTTGACTTCTTAAAGGAACACAACCGGACATTCCTATTGTCCAAAGGACTAACGGACTCAGTTTAAAGGCAGCTACTTCTGGTATGTAATATTCAATTGGATGAATGGAACGCAGGAAGTGAGATGAAACCCAAGTATTGGTCAGTTCTTTTAAGAGTCAGGGAGTGAGCAGATGTCAAGCTGATTCTTTCTATGGCTTTATTACCTGAGAGGAGGGATAGTGTCAGTGAAGAATATAAGTGGGGCTTGTATTCTCTAGTTTGGTATTTAAGTTAGGGATTGGGATTACAGGGGTGTGCAGAAAGTAATCAAACTATGGAGTTATATGGTAGGGAGAAACACAGTATTTTAGGCTATTCCAACTCAGGAGGAAAATGGGGTAGATAAAGTGGAGGGTTGCCCCTCATTGAGGTGGAAAGGGCTGATATAAGGAGGTTTTGGACACAATGAAACTTGGATCTTTTTATTCAGAGTCTTAGAGTACAGTTTGATTTAATAGTTATTAAGGCCAAGAAGAGGAATCATGGCCCTTATCCTAGGTCTAGTGGAGAAGTCATAAATGTAAACATAATTTTATAAAATGACACAAATATTATACAAAAATTGTAAAGGGAATATTTTATACTATTTCTAAAGTTGAGAAACAAGGAAAGATCTGACACTGGCATTGCAAGGTGGTGATCAGATAATAGTTTTTTCTTTTTTTTGGTAGATGGGATCAGGGACAAAATTTGGAGGAATCAAGTTGGAGAATTTTTGGCAGAGCAGATAGAATTTGTTGATCACCAACCATATGTCAGGCACTGTACCAGGCCCTAGAAATACAACAGTCAATGAGACTAGATCCCTTTACTCAGGTAGTTCATTATCAAGCAAAATAGGAATCTGGAAATATTGTGGCTAATGACTGATGCCTGGGGAAAGGAGATGGAGTTGGGCTTTTGAAACCTGGTGTGCTATTCTAAAGAGTCTGGTCTCTAGTAGATTGTAGAGACCTATCTGAAGATTTGAAGTAGGAGTGCAATGGGACAAACTGCATTTTACGCAAAATAACTGTTGGCAGTGTAGAAGATAAAGCAGAGGGGAAAGGAACTAGAAAACATTTTTAATCTTTGTCTTAAATAATTTTATTCTCAGAAACTTGATATTTAACAAAGATTTGGGGGAAAGAATAGGCATGTAAATGAACCAGCTTTGGGTTCATTTGTATGGATAGTAAACAACATGATTCACAGGAAATAAAAATTTAAACTAGGCAGTTTAAACAAAAAAGTCAATTATGTTCCACAGTTTTTGAGGGTCAGGAATTTGAGGGTACGGATTAGTTATAGTTGTCTAGTTGAGGATCTTTCATGAGCTTTCAGGCAGAATATTGGTCAGGACTTCAATCAACTGAACAGTTATCCAGGCTAGAGAATCAACCTCTAAGAAGGTTTACTCACATAACTTTTGGTTGGAAGCCTCCCTTCCTCATTGGCTGAGAGAGACAATGAATAGTCTGCTCAGGCTCCAATAATAAACTATCATAAGCTAGGTTGCTTAATAAAACAGAAATTTAAGTTCAAATAATTTCGAAAGCTAGAAATACTAGATCACGGTGCCAGCCCATTATGTTCCTGGTGAGGGAACTTCTCCCCCTGGGTTGTAGACCATCTTCCTGTGTGGCCTTTCCTTGGTATGTGTGTTTATGGGGAGGGAGAGAGAGTACAAGTGGGTGAGCAAGCAAGCACTGCTCTAGTTTTTCTTTAAAGAACACTAATCCTGCCAGGTGCGGTGACTCATACCTATAATCCTAGCACTCTGGGAGGCTGAGGCAGGTGGATAGCCTGAGCTCACAGGTTTGAGACCAGCCTGAGTCAGAGTGAGACCCCTTCTCTAAAAATAGCTGGCTGTTGTGGCAGTGCCTGCAGTCCCAGCTAATGAGGCAAGAGAATCACTTGAGCCCAAGAATTTGAGGTTACTGTGAACTATGACGTCCTGGCACTCTACTGAGGGCAACAAAGTGAGATTCTGTCTCAAAAACAAACAAAGAAACAACAAACAAACAAACAAAACCACTAATCCTACCAGATCATAGATGTATCTCCATGGTTTGTTTAACCTTAATTATTTTGTATTTCCAAACACAGCCACACTGCCTAAAATGCTTCAACATATGCATTTTTGGGAAATACAAACATTTTGTTCATAACAGAAAAGAAGAAGGAGAGAGAGAGAGAGAACAGAACCATACTGTCTTAAGTAAGGGTAAACAAATAAGCATGCTTTCATTCTGAATACAAACAAACAAAACAGCTCTCTGGATTTGACCTGTGGAGTATAGTTTACCAACTTTGTATGTAGCCAGTTCTTTGACTCGCTAACCTAGTACTCTGTCAAAGAAAGAATTAAAGTAAAATCTGCATAATTTATTATAAGGGACCACAAGCTGAAGCCTGGTGATTTTGAATTTCTTTTTTTACACATATACACATCCTGCTTTCAGCAATCTAGTCTAGCATTTAGCATATATATAATTGATATTGAGCTCCCTGTTTTGAAGGATCTATCTTTTGACTATGGATAATTCCAGGAACATTTTCACAGATTTCCTCTTTGGGCATCTGTATGTTAAGAATTGGTGTCAACAATATGGCATTTCAGTGGTAAATGTTTTTAGTACTATGAAATATTCCATAACTCCACCTGGGAATTTTAAGTCATTTAGAGAAGCTATTATAATCTTCTTTCTTATCATGGACTTCAATT
Organism: Galagoides demidoff; assembly: GCA_963574575.1. Classification (NCBI taxonomy): domain Eukaryota; kingdom Metazoa; phylum Chordata; class Mammalia; order Primates; family Galagidae; genus Galagoides; species Galagoides demidoff. The sequence continues at coordinate 52,496 of CAUYQV010140712.1, forward strand.
CCTTCTTTTCAATATTCTGTATTTCTCCCTTTCAAGTTACATTCAATGATGGAGTAGAAGAGCTCTGTTTTCTGTTTGTCGTGCATTGATATAATGCTACTTTTCACTAACATAAACAGAACTCAGGCTACGCCTTCTCCACCAGTGACCGGCCCTTTCCTCTACTCTTTGTAGTAGCCCAACTTCTTGTAAGGGGCATTTTCACACACTGGTTGCACATTCCCATCTCATTCCTAAGCCTGGGGACGGGAATAGAAATACAGGTCCTGGAACCCAGAGAATACCAAGTAAAATGAATCCAAATAGATCCACAGTGAGACACATTATAATCTATTTGTCAAAAATTAAAGACAATGAGAACATTTTTAAAACAATATGGGAAACGTAATTTTTTACATAAAGGGACACCCCATCTCCATTATCCTTAGACTATGGGGTAGAAATCTTACAGTCTAGAGAGGAGTGGAATGAACTCTTGAAAGAAACAAACTATCAAACAAGGATACCACACCCAGCAATTCCATCTTAAAAGACTTTATCAAACAAAATCTGAGGGAACTTATCACCATCACCCCTGCCTTGCAAGAAATGCTAAGGATAGTTCATCAAGCTGAGGGAAAAGGACGTTAATTAATTAGTAACATGAAAACATACGAAGGTATAAAACTTACAGATAAAAGTAAGTACATTGCCAAAGTCAAAGCACTCTAGTACTTCATATGTGGTCACATATACTTCATATATCATAAAACAAAACTATTAAAAACTACTATAGCCACAATAACGTGTTAAGGAATAAAAATGATAAAAGGGGATAAATTGTAGTGACATCAAAAACATAAAATAGGTATATGGGGTGAAAGTGTAGAGTTTCTTTGTGTAATGAAAATTAAGTTATTACCAGCCTAACATAGACTGTGCTAAGTATAAGATTTTTTATGTAACCCTCAGAATAACTAAAAAGCAAAAACCTATGGTACATACATAAAAGATATAAAAGAGAGATTCAAAGCATATGCTATAGAAAATATCAAGCCACAGAAGAAGACATCAAGAGAGGAAGCCTGGAACAAAATATCTATAAAACAAACATAAAACAGTGAACAAAAGGGCAGTAACATCCTTACCTACCAATAATTACTTTGAATGTAAAAGGATTAAATTCTCTAAACAAAAGTTATAGAATGGTTGAATGGATAAAAAAAATCAACAATACTCAAATATATGTTGCCTCCAAGTGAGTCACTTCACCTTCAAGGACACATGGAGGTTGAAAGTGCAGGGATGGAAAAGAGATATCACACAAATATGTATGTAGAAATCAGAAGAGAGCAGGGGTGGCTGTATTAGACAAAATATACTTTAAGTCAAAAACTAAAAGGAGACAAAGTATGTCATTATGTAATGCCTAAAGTATCAGTTCATCAAAGGATATAAAAATTATTAATATATACGTACCCAGCACTGGAGCATCAACATATAGAAAGCAAATTTAAGAGATCTGAAAGGAGAAATAGACTGGAATACAATACTACAGGAGACTTTAATACTCTACTTTCAACAAAGTACATATAATCTAGACAGAAAAACCAATAAAGAAACATTGCACTTGAACTACACTTCAGACCGAATGGACTTTTGGACACGTATAAAACATGCTGTCCAACAACAACAACAGAATAAACTTTCTTCTCAAGGGCACCCAGCACATGCTCCAGAATGGATCATATGTTAGGCCCAAAACAATTCATAAAAAATTATAGAGGATTGCAATCATATAAGTATCTTTTTTATTGATATGTTTTTAATACACTACTATTTGGATTCCTTTTACACTTATCAATTAGAGTACTAAGTACTCCATTAAATAAAACTGCTCCCATTAATATAAGTTGCATATATTTTTGAAAGAGATTTACGTGGATGGTAGTCTATCCAAACTCTTACCACTCTACATCCAGACATGTCTTCAGGGAACACCTCACTCAAACCATGATCTTTCTATGTTTGTTTGTTTGAGAGAGAGTCCCACTTTGTTGCTCCTGGTAAAGTGCTATGATGTCAATGATGTCATAGCTCACAGCAACCTCAAACTCTTGGGCTCAAGCGAATCTCTTGCCTCAGTCTCTGGAGTAGCTGGAACTGCAGGCACCTGCCATAGCACCTGGCTATTTTTAGAGGCGAGGTCTCGCTCTGGCTCAGGCTGGTCTTGAACTTGTGAGCTCAAGCAATCCACCCACCTTGGCCTCCCAGAGTGCTAGGATTACAGGTGTGAGGCACTGTACCCTGTCTCAAACTGTAATCTTGATCAAATTTCTCTTTTCCTGTTATTATTTGGGACAGGAAACTGTCACGTTCCCATATTCACAAGTCTAAACTTTTTAGAGGACAAATGATATTAAGGTGACTCAGAAATAGTTCCACAGTTCAAAATAAATCTTTCCACCCTAGTCCTAGGAAGAATGTAATAACAAAGTATCTAAATTAACTGTATCTGTACTTGCTTTTTTCCTTTCAATTTTAGTATTATTTTACTTGTGTCTATTTTAAAAAGAGCTGACAGCATATCAGATCAAAGTAGATGAAAGTTGAGCATTAAAAAAACCAAATGCCTTTTATATATTTTATACCTAAAAGTTATAAATATATATGAATGAGACCATAATACCATTTTATTTGAACATTAAATTTAAACATATATTAAATTTTAAAATACTGCCACTTCTGTTTGTCAAAAGGAAGCACATGAATGCTAGTAAAATTCTGAGAAAGAAGTTGTAGAACATTTTGGAATGCTTTTGTACAAACAGCTGCTCTGCCTATACTGATTAGATAAAGAAGCTATTTAGTTTGCCTTTGTGATATTTCAAATCTTACAAGCACCTTGTAATAATAACTGTAGGAGCACCTCACAGCACTAATGCTAAAACTTCTACACATCAGCTTATACTTTGAAATTTTATTTAAGGGAAAAATAGAAGTATTTGATATAGCAAATTATATATTCTTTACATATTATATTGATCTAATTTATTTTTAGGTGCAAATGCATAATTCATTTTTAAAATAGATGTTGCTACTTTATTCTGCTACTGTGAAAAACTATGTTTTATAACATCATCTTGAATGAGGTCTGATATGAAAATGCAAGACATTTTTTTTTTAGGAAATAGTGATTTGAATTTTGCTTTTGAGATGTGACTCCAGGAAAGTTAGAGAAAAGCAATCGATTATTATAAAACTAGTTAGAGAATATAGAAACCATGTTATCACTGATATAATGTAAGTATATAAATGACTTGCTTTGGTTGGTAAGGGGTTCCCATAAGGATTCCTATTAGACCTATTATATGTATCAGAATGTTAGAGATGAGAATATAAAGATGGATATATGCGAATGTTCAAACAACTCTAATAGAATGTTGCAGGGAAGAATCAGCAGAATTTCTGCTGAGCAACTGAATGGACCATTAAGAAGCAACATTTCAGCAGACTGAAAATAGAAACTGGATTATGAAGAACTTTCCAATTCCAAATGCAAACACGTTAGTTTTGTTAACAAAGATCTAGGTGCCTAGTTGGTGAAGGTTTTCCTGGTCAAAGAAAATAGAATAAGTGTAATATAATTTCCCTGGTGATTCTGGAAATATCAGGCTGTTTGCATAAGAGGGTATTCATTGGGATTCGTCCTGTAAGTCTTTGGCTAATAAGTAGAGAAAATCTAGGTGATTAGATAACAAGTGGGAAGAAAGAGAAAGATGTGAAAAATAAAGTGATCCCAAATGAGGATTATTTTGAAACACATTGTATAGTTGAGAGGACCATTATCTACATCGACAAAGCATAACCTGGCTCTAGCCATCTTCTATTAAAATTTTGGCTAAGATCACTTTAGAGGAGCCAGGCTTATGTAGAAATAACCTCAGGTCAATTAACCAGAAGCCAGTTCAGTAAATGACCTTATTTCTTCTAACTATATTAATTTTATTTGAACAGTTTTTTCTTGTTTCCATAATAGCTTTAAGTAATGATCAGTTTGATTCTCTTCCCATTTACTAAATAATGTTCTTTTTGTTTCTACAGCATCTGGAAACCAAGGACTGGGAGGGGGGCAAAAGACTGACAGGTGTAAGGATATGTTTTTGATTATAAAGAATTATTACAAATATATAATTCCTCAATATAGTCTTTGTGAATGTATTCTTCATGTTGATGTTCATTTAAATTTGTATTTATAAACATGATTTATCTTTAGGAGAATAGATTATTATTATTAATAATTTTTTTTAGGAATGAGAATATATAACTGGGCTTATGAATATTTTAGAATACAAGGAATTTCATATGTTTAATTTTAATTTTATTCTTAAATCCAATTTCTTCCCTTATCTCCTTTTGTCTCTCACTATTTTAATTCTTCCTCTTTCTTCTCAATTACTAGTTTCTTAAAATGATATCATGATAACAACATAAGTCAGTCCAGTAGAGAAATAAATAAATTAGGTGAAGTAGTGAATTGTTTGACTTCTGTGGAGATGCAAACTTGTTAAGAGAGGTTAATTTCTACTATTTCCTAAAGGAAATTTGAAGTTGATACTTCCTCATAAGAAGAGTAGAATATGTGAGTCATTATGAAAGTTTTGAGATACATTTAAAAAAATGTAAAATCTGTGTGGACAGAAACAAATGAAACCCTCCCCAAAACACCAACATGCTGAACAAGTTGAAATTTTCACAGATGAATCAGAAAGGACACTGTCCACTGTGTTTTCAGGAAGTGAAATAATGGCAATAACAAAGTCTGCCTCAAAACTTTTGTAGTAACCCACATAAATTAAATCACCTAGCATTAGCACAGATATTTGGAATAAATATTTTATAACAGTTTTGGACCATTCCTATATTAGCTGCAACTTTGTTAGAATTTATGATTTTAATGCAAGATTGATTTATGGTCTCAATGACTATAATGCAAGATTTGTAATCCTGTAGAGGATTTGTTATTTACCCTTCATTAAATGTGAGCAGAAAAAGGATCTTATGCATTATGGTCTTTTGGAATATGTTTGTATGTATTTTTTTTTTTTTCAGTAAGGGAAAAGGGAAAAAAAGGCAAAAAAAAATTGAAGTAGAACCTTCGTAGTTTACCACTTCCCTACATTGACCACCTCCCTAAGTTGACCTGATTTTCATAGCATGGACATGCACCACATATCCATTATCAGTGTAGTTAAGCGGTTTTCTTGCCTCAGCCTCCCAAGTACAGGCACCCGCCACAATGCCTGGCTATTTTTTGGTTGCAGTTTGGCCAGGGCTGGGTTTGAACCCGCCACCCTCGGTATATGGGGCCAGCGGCCTACTATAGTATGTGTAGTAGGCTTAGATAGATCCTTATGTTGGCCACCTCTGTATGTTAATCAGTTTGTTACAGTCCCTTGGATGGTCAACGTCAAGTGGTTCTACTGTATTTCTTTTGGGACATTCTCAAATGTCACATTTTCCTGTCTTAGAAAACATTCATACAGAATGTTTTAGGTTTTTTGTTTGTGTCTGTTTCAGTCTATCCTCCTAAAATGTACTTTGGGCAGTACTAGAGATATAAATACAGCCATTACCTTTCATGTGCAAAGAGATCCATCAAAGTATTTTTCTAGACAAAAAAAGATCAGAGAAAGCACCACCTCAGATTAGTATTGACATTTCTCTTAAAGCCCTTAAAGCCACTGTAGTCAGCAAACCTTAAATTTATCCTCAGATTCTACTGCGCTTTGTGCTGACAACACCAGCTTTTTGGCAACCTAATGAGAAAGTGTCTCTTGAGCATTAACCCTAAGGGAGTGTTCTGAGATGTCTCTCTGCTCTTTATGATCTGCATGATTGAAGGAAGAAAATTTACGTGCTAGGCTCTAGGGAGAAAGTGGGTTTCTGGTGTTAACATAAAGAACTTGGGAAGTAGAGATGGACTACGTACAGGATGGTCTGAAGTAGGTAGAGCTGGCTTTAAATGTTCTGAAGTGCACTGCTTGTGAGCAGCTCTCTTTAACTAGGTGGTGTCCAGAACTATTTTCCTGACCCTGTACTTGAGAAATAACTTAGGCAGATTATGTCCACAGTAGCAAATGAACATCCGGTAAAAATGCAGGAATTTACTTTCCATCATAATCGCGAAGTGTCATTGTTCACATTTTACAGTTAAATAAACAAGAATGCACAGAAATGAAATGACTCAATCCATATGGCATATGACTGGCAAAGTTGAAAAATGAGGTCAATGAACCTTGGCTTCTGATTCACTTTTCTCATCTCTAGGAAAGTTCATTCTGTCAAGTGTCGAGACAACTTTAGGAGCTCTTTTTATCATAGCAGAGAGAATAATGTAGCATGTATAAACTTAAGTAGTGTATGGCTTGGGTGATCTGGGCAGTTAACTGGTGGGTAAATGTTCTTCGTATTTATGTATCCTCTGTGGTCTGAACCTTGCAAACTATACGTTATTAACTAACTCCCTGCTCTCATTTTTTAATATTTTTAAGCTATAATTTCTTATCAGCAAAATGTAAAATAGCCGGGGAAATGTACACAGTAAATTAGGTTGAAGTAACTGGTCATAGATTGAGATTAATGATATTACTTACTTTTGCATCATCTTGCCAAAACCACAGGGACCAACACAGCTAAACACAGCAAGAGAATAAGCGGCAGCTAACATGGATAGCAAATCTGAGCTGTCTATCACCGAATAATAGTGTCTACAGTAATTACTACCTCGAGTCTCTCTCTTATCACTAACTATTATAAAATATCTTCTCCCAGCTTTGGTGTAGTGAGAGACAGTCTCTTCCAAGTTATAGTGTAAGAATATTTAAGTAGGATAACATGTAAAGTACTTTGAACAGTTTCCGACAAGGTACTTTAAAAAGTACTGAGAAAATAAATGGGAATTTGTTCGCTCACCATCTGTTATTAAGTTTTTTTACAGAAATTGAAAGAAAGCTTTTCATGAGGGCTGCAGCAAAAGTAATAATGCTTATGAGAAATTTGAATAAGTTTTCAGAATATTTTCAGCCTTTGTAATGAGCATTTCTTGCTAATTTCTTTCATTTAGCAAGACATGCTCCTTGCAAAGGCTTTTTATATTACTCAGCTACGATGACACTAAGTGAGTTATTTATTGAGTTGGTATTTTTTCCTCTTTGGAGACAAATACGGATATAGTATTAAACTTGATCTGCATTCACCTAAGAGAACTTTCTACAAAGGCAAGGGTGTGGGGATTAAAGTCCCGGCTTTCAGAATGCTCCATCCTTGGTACTGTCAGTTGGATTAAGTATTAAGTCTTTAAATAAGCATTACCCTTATTAGCAAGTCTGACATTTTTATCACCTTCCCACCTGCTTGGCTTTGATACAAGAGCTGCTCTCCTTCTTGAAGATTTTCCAGATAGTGTATTGCTTTCCCTGACTCATTACGGCAGTCCTCCTGGTAATAACCCAGTTCTTCCTCCTGACTACGGCAGTCCCTCCTGCACTTTCTGGGGATTTGTCCGCTTCATTTTTTTAGTCAGTTTATCTTTGTGCGTACATTTTAAGTCATTGCATTTTTGTTTCATTATAGTTAAGGTAAAGATAATTTATTCACTATATAACCTTATTTAGGAACCAGTTGGTGTCTATTAGTGGATTGTAGAATAAGTTCTTTGTCACTTTGGAAAGTAAAATTCAGTCAGTGATGAATTTTGAATGGCAATATTATTAATAAAATGTGTATTCACTAGAAAATGTTTTTGCTTTGAAACTCTATAGAGTCTATGTAAATGTCCTATTATACATCTGGAATACTGAGAAAATAAGCGAAAGTCATGACTATACTCAGGAATTTTCATTTTTGATGACTAATAAAACTGTATTTTACAAAATAAAGTATTCACATATTAAAGCAAAATAGACTTGCATATATAGATAATCCACTGGCACTAGTGGCATATTTTGAAGCAATAGTAAAAATAAAGGTTTTTATTTTTAAGCTAAATATCATTAAACATCAAATAAATTATTTTTTTATTCTAAACATTGTGGTATCAAACACTTATCCTAGAAGTTATTTTTCCATTTTTTGTGTAAGAAACTTTTAGACTGTTCGGTCCTGCAGACATAAACTAGTAAGAAAAATGACATGAATCAAAAGCATGATGACCTCAGGCTAAAGCTTGTCTTGTGTTACAGTCCTCTGAGGGAGAAAAAAATCCAAGTATTTTAACTAGATTTATAGATTTCTGTTGATTCACCACAGAAATGTTTCAGAGTGTCTCAGAGTATGGTGGTTTTGTGATAACCAGTAAAAGAAGCTCTGACCTGTCACAGTGTGTACTTTGAATGAACTCCAGTTACTCTGGTAGTGTGTGTCTCAAGAGCAAGTGTCGTGATACTTGTTAGTAGTCCGTAAGAGTGCAGGCATGTGCATTGCTTCTCTAGTCTCGGGATTGGAGCATCACCCTTTTCCAGTTTCTAGACTCTTTGAAAGAGCACGGCAAGAATCTCTAACATTTAAACCCCACGTGTTGTGGTGTATACAAAGAAGACACTGTTGGACATTTGTGCAACTTGTGGTCTACTTGAGGAAATGTGCTAGATTATTTTGGGGGCTAAAAACAGACTCACTCTGGTCACCTCAAATAGTAAGATTGTGATTATATAACACATGAGAGGGAGGACCAGATGAATTCAGAAGTAGTCCTGAGAACATAGAGACTAAAAATTAGTTTATGCTCTGGAAAAATCCAATAAGATTTAACTCTTACCAGTGGGAAATTCTGTACTTCCTGCTACTGAGGAACACAGTCTTCCTCATGTCTGCTTCTACTGCAACCATTTGCTGCACTCTGTAGGATAGACATCTTTTATCTGTCTTATTTTTGACTCAATTTTAACATATATTGTGGCCCGCTATGATACCAATTCTTCATGACCTCTTTTTGCGTGCATATTTCACCTCTTGCTCCTACAGCTAGTTCTTCATCTTCTTCTATAGCTCATGTTTAGGTCACCAACAGAGACTCTGAATACATTATTCAATTACTGTTATGCGTATATGGTTAGAGTTTTAGTGCTGGCCAATCCATAGGCTTGTTTTTCTTTGGTCAGTTGCTATTTCGTAGTCTAGTTCCTAAATGGCAGCATCTTGTAGTATAGAACATGGCCTCTTAGGGGTTATAAATTATCTAAAAGTGATCCCTTAGCTTGCCTGAAATTTTTATGTACATGGAAACTTTTCTTAGAAAAGAACTATGGAAGTGGAATGCATCATGTTTATGTTGTTCAATATAGAACGAAATGCATAATGCTCAGAAAGTTAGCATTATCTTGGCTCTATAAGTTAGGGGGATCCAAAACAAAGGTTCTAACCAATAAAGATGAATTAATGTCTCTAAGGACCCAGAAGTTCATTGCAGACAACAAAATAAAGGGATCAAAAGATCAGAAGAATAAATTTCAAGCTGAACAGGACCTCAATAGCTACCTAACATAAGAAAACTGACATATAGATTGAAATCCCACAACTAGATATTGTAATATAGGCCTTCTGACTCTATATTGATTGTTCTTTTCACTCTAACCCACTGTCTACTTATGCTAACTTAACACAAAATCCATGGGTACTCAAGTCTGTGATATAAAATGGTATAGTATATAAATATAACATGTACATCTTTCCGTATAATGTAAATCATCTCTAGAATCATTGTAATATCTAATACAATGTAAATAGTTGTTTAGGAAATAGTGAGTGACAAGAAAATGTTGGCACATGTTTAGTATAGGTATAATTTTTTAAAAAATAATCTTGATCTGCTATTGGTTGTACCCATGGATGTGGATGACTTGTATTTATGTAAATATATTGAAGATGAAATCCAGGTTTCTCATTGTCAAATAAAGGAGTTAAAAATAAGCAAAGGGGCATGCTCAAATGAACTGTATGGTGTGGATTGGAATCACGTATGACAATGTGAACTCATGGTTTTATAAAATGAGTTCACATGGGTAAAAATAAAATATAGGTGTGTGTGTTTATACATGGGTTATATACATTTGTATATTTACTGTCTATCCTCTAAGGGTAATACCCAGCAGCAATGACTATGCCTAATTCTCAGATATTGGTTTCTAAATAACATTCTCTGATAAATGAACCAGAGTTCCTTAGAAAAGTGGCTGATTCCATGGCTGGGACAAGGAAGAATCAAATGAGCCTGGAGCATCTTGTGATGTCAGAAAGTAAAACATTCTCCCAACAGAGAAAAGAAAAAAGAACAGGCATTCCAAAGAACACAATAGCCAATCCCTGTTGTCAAGGGAATAATTTGAGAAAAATAAATAAATAATGATAACATTGGATTAAAACTCAAATAATAAAATAAACATGAGTTTTAATATAATTCAATGACAAATGAAGGAAAGGAAAATTTCTAATTAATAAACTCTGGGAGGAGCCCTACTGAGTAAACCTTGGTTCATATTTATTATCATAAAATAGGAAGAAGTAGACAAAAGCTGCTTGCCCACCATTAGCACTGATTAGGCAGGATGTGGAGAAGGTCAGAGAGAATGTCTCCATCTGTGTTTTTGCAAAACTGCAGACCTTGAGCACAACCTCTGCCTCCAGCATCAAGGCACCTTGGGAATCTAGAGAATCTTTACCATAACCACTGGTATTGCCACATCTTACTTATACATTCCCCCTTGGGGGCCAGTTTTCTGATCTCCTGCACACACACAACTCATGTCATTCTCATGATTCTCCAGGTCTCTCAAGCAGGAAGCAAGTCTTATGCTAAAGATCAGGGCTTATTTTCCCCTACAATTACAAGGAGTAGATGAGAAGGTGTAAGGAAAATCATCCCACTTCTGACACCACTTGTCAAGATCCCTTCGTGGTTGCCAATTATCGGGGCTGGGACTAGCCAGGTTTCCAGCCTGGCTTATCTAGGTTCCACATGCAGACTGCTTTGCTATCTAGCTCAGGAATAATTGCTCTTAAATGCCTGAGAGCTATTTGCTTTAGCAGAAGAGAGGGAGAGATAGACTTTGAGGGAGAAGAAGTTTTAGAAGAATAGATCTGAGAAGTCTTTAGCAAAGGTTAGTAATCTTTAGCAGAGGGAGGGCCTGCTGGCATTCTGCAAGTGACAGAGTCAAAGTAAGTGGGTCCGTGATAGAATGAGCTCACACCGACTGCTTTCTTCTCTAGCCTCTTATGAAGCTAATCTCGTGGCTCTTAACACCACAGGTGTAGAGACTGCCAATCATTGATGCTCTCATCTCTCAAGCTCTTATGTTTGTTAGGAGAGTTGTACCTCTCCCTATGCCCTTTAGAGCAAGGTGTTCCATTATCGAGCTATACAGGTGTTACTTATAACTCTCACTCCTCCTAGCCATATGCTATACGGGCTGCTACAATCATCCTCACTTATCGTATTAGGAAGTCAATAGCCAACATATAAAGTCAATCTCACAATTAAATTTAGATACAGCAAAACTTCAGAAAAGAGAAGCTAACCACCTAATAACTAGAAAAGATAAGGCAAAATTTGGAAAAATTGGTGGAAGATATGGATTAGATTATTGAGGGAAAGGGGAATTTCAGATGGAGACATAGTTTTTTCTGTGATCTTTTAATAACTTTTAACTGTGTATTTTTATATATTACTTTACATCTAAGTATTGAATAGATAAATAAGAGAGGTTTACATAATTGTTCTAAATAGGTTTGGCTTAAATACTGTTCACATGTCTCTTGGTCACTCAACAAATAACATTTTAAAGAAGGAAGTCACTGATGTTCAGAACTTGGATGCTATTTGGTAAGATTTCACTATGGACAGAAGACCCTGAGAAATATTTTAGTTGACAATAAGAAAAGAAGAATTTGGTACTAATAACACATCTCATCTAAGTTCTTAAGGTAATATGGCTATTCCTACCTGCATATATACATACCTATACCTACATTTAATGAACATAAAATGTATCCACATAATTTACCAGCTGTGAGCCAAGCTGTAAAACCTAGCTATTGCTCTGCTATTAGTTCAGAAGAATTTTTGCCCACCTGTCTACAGGTTGGGCATCCTCCTGGCTGTCTTTCACACCTTCCACTAAATCTATGGAGAAAATACTGTATTTCCTTATTTTAATGGTTACTGCTCAAGCTGTGGCCCTTGGAGATCTTTCTCAGAAATTATCTGGTAAATCTCATTCTAGCTTCATTCACCAGGGCTTTGAATAAAAAATTCTTCCTTTCTTACAGCCTCCCACCTGGAAAAGGGAATGGACAACATGGAGCATAAGCTGGAAGCATTTGTAGATGTCTTCAACTACTTTCCACCATACACACACCACTGGCTCCATTTTTTCTCTTTCTTTCAAAGAAAAATGATAGCCTGAGTACTGGAGCCAGACTTTCTCAAATTCCAACTCCACTGCTTATAAGCCATGTCTTTAGAAAAGAGTTTTCCCTTCTAAGGCTTAGTTTCTTCATCTGTAGAATATGAATCATAATTGTATTTTTTCATAAGATTTTTGTCATGTGTAAACAAGATTTTGCTTTTAATGTTCTTGGTTAGCACAGTATTTGGTGTATGGCTGGCATTCCATGGATGCTAGTTATTATTATTTTATTTTTTCTTCTTTGTCTCTGCTGCCAAAAATAGTTAGTGGCATGTGGTGTGAGGCCAATTGATGCAAAAATCTAAGTTTTAATCTTGAAAATGTGAGCCTTAAAATGTGTCCAAAATGAAGCATTGGGATTAAACATGTGTCTGACCTATTATAAAATTAAGAAAACAAAATGTACTTAACTTTGTAGAAGTCTATGTGCTTAACTCTATACTAGAAGGTATATTTCCAGAGGCACAGTTGCAAAATACCTGGTATAATGTAGATATTCATTATTGATAGTGTTATTTGGCAAAATCTGTGAAGAGGGCATAATAATATTGCATTAGTCTTGAAAATAAAAGCAGGAGGTTCTGGGGTCTGCTGTGCTTCCTGAGACAGGTAAATATTTTTCCTATATTTTCTGAAGATGTTTTTCCTCATTAAAATTAGGTCCCTCATATGACATTGATCTGCAATAAACTAACTGTATTCAAATAGTTAAATTGTTTTCTGAAATCTATGATGATTACGTTAAAGCACTATTTGATAGTGTTCTTTTTTTCCACCAGATAATTTTGTCAAAATAGGCTTTCAATATTCACTTTGATCATAAGTAAAATGCTGTCACAGTGTTCCTAAGATGCTGTCGATGCAATTTTGTAGTAAATAATATTACGATGTCAGTGTATGATCAAGAAGGTGACACGATGTCAAGTATACACTCAGCATGGCTATATCATAAATTCAATGGGAAATGCATATTTATGCAGCCCTTAAGATGTCAAAATTGAATCATGCAAATGTTATATTACTGAGAATAAAGAGATCAAGTCAGAGGAAACTTTGTTAGATTATGTAAATTCTACTGAATAAAGGAAATTTCAAGTTACAGTAGTCAAGGTGCCTTCAGATTATAAAAAGCTATCATATCTCCCATGACAACTCTGGAGGACTTCCCAATACTTGATGTCCTTGGACCTGAGGAATTTTGTGGAAGTAATTCATGATTCTCCCACCATGATTTGCTGATATTACTAGAGAACTTTTAGTTTCATGAAAGGTGTGAAGTTTCCTTGGTATTACTGTTTTAAAGGTGCTTTCATTTCCAGTCCTACTCACTGTGATGACATTTTTCCCATGCACCTGCTGTCTTGTTTTAGTAGTAGAAGAATGGAATTGAGATCTTGGACCTACTTCAGGCTTCCCTATATGGAGAAGAGGAGTGTCTATGTGCAACTCTGATATACACTCAGCTGGCTTCTGGATTTTTTTCTATGATAAATCCACTCCTTTTTTGTAAGATTTTGAAATGTCATTTCTACTAGGGAGAGGAGCACATGAGATCTTGTCCACATCTATTTATTTTTCAAGGTGTGGTCAAAGGATAGCATGTGTCTGAAAACCCAGGACTCAGATGTCCTGAGTCAGAATATATGGGCATTAATATTTATTTCCTCCCTATAAATGTGTCCTGAGAATGCCTACCCACCAAAAGTTACATCTTGCCTGGCTAAGAAATGTCTACCCATTAATCAGTCTGGCTGCAAGTTTGGCACTCACTTTTTTTTTTTTCTCTGTTTGGTTTACAGAGTATTGTCTGTCTGCCTTGAGCAGTGTGTACTTCTCAGTATTTTTCAGAGTTCCACTGAAAGGGCATTAAATAGATAAAGATCACGTTGCTCCTCTTCACCAGCTCATTTACTTTCTTGCCAGTCAGAGAAGAAGGACCCCTTAAAGTTTTCATACATTTTGTGTTTCACTCTTGTAAGTAATTGAAGTGACCATATAATTTATTTTTCCAGTTGGGGAACACTTGAGAAAGAAAGGGGGCGTTATTAATTATTATTCTAGGGTGTAGGAGAAAATCAAGACACTCCCATACACAGCTAGACATATGGTCATCATAACTCTAGGTGGTAAAAACAGTAATACCAATTAAACTTTACCCATGAATTGTAAGTTACTAATCATAGACTCTTGATCAATTATTTTGACAGAATATCATAACTTAATACCTTTTCACCTGTGAGGCCAAATATAATTTTCTTGGTGTTCTCTGTTTCCTCCTGAATCTCCCCCTGCCCACACATACACTCCCTTAAGTCTATGCTTTTCTATAGAAGGTTCTTGGTCAAAAGCATCTACAGTATTTGGGAACTTGTTGGAAATGAACATTTTTGGCTCCATCCTTGATGTCCTAATTTAGAAGCTTGATGACATGGTCCAGTAATTAGTGTTTTAACAAGCCTCAAAATGATTTTAAGGCACACTAGAGTTTGAGAACCACTACTTAAAGCTGGGACTTCTAGGATTCTTTTCTTTCTGTTCAGTTCTTCCCTACTTTTAATTCCCTCTCTTCTTTTTTGCATGATTGAACTTGTGATGCCATTAATTCTATTTTTCTTTTATTCAGGTTGGTGAAGTTGAAAGGCAGGAGGACTTAGGGTCTAATTTTTAAATTAGATCCATTTGTATTTATTTATTAGACACTCTCTGTATTTCTAATGTGCTAGGTATTGAGGATATGAATGCAAGTCTTGTTTAGATCCTGCTCTCTTAGAACTGTGACCTGTCAGAGAGACAGACATATAAACTAACAATTGCAAGGAGGTGAGTGCTATGGATCTGTGTATTGTGGGAACAAGGTAACTGAGTAATATCATCAAATTCTTGTAGAAGAAGTTCACCTGTATCTCGCTGGAATAGGGAGCTAGAGGGTCTTCAGGCCCCTCCTCATCTAGCTTCCTCTGTGAGCCTACCAGGTCTTTTGTTTCTATTTATTTCCCAGTCTGTTCTTTCCCCTGGCCTCATCATCTTGCTCTGATTCCTTTACTTGCTTCAGGTCCTTCATTAGCACCTCTTAGCCCGAAACCTACTCCATCTGTGGCTTCTCTGTATGCCTGTCAGTAGACATGTTGATTAGAGAGAGAGAGAATCTGACCTACCCAAAGTATTGTTTTTCTTTTTGGAATAATCCTCGAGTTATTAGTTACTGGCTAACCCATGGTTGGTTTTCATTTGATCCATAGTTTTAAGTGAGAAGATGGGTATAGCAAGCCTTCCTCAATGTTGCTTACTTTGTTAAAATCTCTTTTTAGTAAGTCCTACAGCTTGATCTAGATAGAATGCCAGATTTATGTTCTTTGTAGAAATTGGTTTCAAGATTCTTTGAATGTGAAGCTTCTCTTTTATGGCCATGCAAAATGTTTTTTAATTTATAATTTTAATTGGCTATGCTTTTTCATAGTCACACAAAATTTCTTTTGATTAAAAAGTACTTCCTCTAAATTAAAAAATACATAAAGTCCTTTTAAAAGAGAAATTGCCAAATTTGGATACATTCAGATATTTCATAGACTTTTCCAACATTAATAGTGTGTAATAGTTCATATCAAATAGCTTTGGATATTGCAAATTTGAAATTATCTTTATTTTATGCCAAGGACCATCATCAGCTCCTTAAAGGTCTTCTGTTATTTCACTCAACATTCACAGTTCATTTTGCACTATATCTAAAGTAAATTCAATTCCATTACTAGCATTTAGTCAGCATTTCTGTCATATATCTGAAAGTTGTTTTAAGGTCAAGTTTGATTTATATTTACTCAAGATTTTTCATCTTAAAGCAGATTCATAAAATGCTGTATGTTATTTCTGAATTGTTACAATGAATGTCAGAGGTCTAGCTACTGCAAAGACCATTTCCCCTAGTAACAAATTCAAACTGTAGGCTACAATGTATGGCACAAAAGAATACAACTAGATTTAAGGTAAAAATCCTTGTTTTCTATATTTCCTTTCATCAATAAAATTAAGATATTACCAAAATGGCTAAAATTAAAAAGACTCACAATGTTATTTGTTGACAAGAGTGGAGCATTTATAATAGGTCCACCTGGTAGTATTCAGGGCTCAATTATTCTAACAAATACAGATTTATGCCTGCTCCTTTAGATTTAGATATATGTGATTTAAATTGTTTAATATTGCAAAAGTTCTTCAGCTGACATGCAAATTTTGCAGATATTGCCTTAATTCATGAATATTTTTAGAAATACAATGGTTTCCAGATAATTTAGAAAATTTCAAGAAAATTTTCCAAGACAAAATGGGAAGTAAGAGAATGGGTACTTGGCATGACTGGGAAATACCTTATGCAAGAATTCCTTTCATTCATACTTTCTGTGAAGAAGGATTTTAAGAGTTAACTAATCTGTTTTTCCTCTTTCCTGTTTCTACCACTTAAATCCTCCCCACAATTCTAATCACCTGTTTCAGCAACACTACACTCTTTTGAGCCTTATCATTTTGGATTTAGTTGTCTTTAGTTTGAAGACACAGGGTAAAGTGATCAAGTTATATAGAGAAAAATCTTCCTGGAATTGGAAAAGTGATTATCAGGAGAGGGGAATTATTGGTTCTTTTGAATCAACTTGAGTGACGGAAAATTATAGATAATCATTATCAAAGGATCATTTAATATAAGAAAAGTTTATATTAAATATTTTCTATGGCAGCTAAAATCTCATTATGAAAAATGCCATAGCAATATACAGAAACTTTGTTTATATATAAGCTTTATTATATCAAACATTTTATATTATATTGTGTTTGCTTGTGAGAAATAGTTTATAATCTGGAATTTTTGTTGGAAAACAAAATCTAAAGTGTAAAAGACTACATAAAATTGAGCTTGCCACATAATTGTTGTTCAACATCTTTTAAATTAGTTCAACTGTGAAGCAATTTTTGTATAATATCATTTCTATAATAATTTAGACCTGTGTTGAGTTCACTCAATGTTCTCAATGTTAAAGAGAACAGATGGTGTTGCTAGAGCTTGAGAATCATCAAAGAAAAAACAAATGGACATATATAGCGTCAATAAATTTAATAATCTTAGCCTTTTTGAAATTATCATTCATGGGGCAATTTTCCAAATAGATTAAAATTTAAAATAAGCTAAATTTACTAAGTTGTTTATCAAATTAGTTTTCTTAATATCATGCTGATATCTGTACATAAAGATGTGTACCAAAGATAACAGACCAGACTGTAGTAGATGGAAATGTTTCTCATCAAAGTTATTTGAAGAATTTTTTTTTTTTTGCATAAATTCAGTTTCACTTCCTTACTATTGGGGCAGAAACTGGATCTCACACCTGTGAAAAGCAGCCCTTTTTGAATGTATGAAGAACTGATAGAATGAGCAAGAGTTTTTTTTTTTTTAAATTCTGTTGGGGCAGTTGGTCAGGAGAGCACCATGTATTCTTGGTTTCCTAAGGGATAAAAGCTGCTTGGGGTTGATTTTTAGAAAGAAAATTTAAAAAACTACCATGCCGCAGTCTTGACTTTTAAATTTGATTAGCTTCAGGATAGCTACTATTTTATCATCTCACAGGATTAAGAGTTATCAATTTCTATTCTGAGAGGATTTTTCTGTCAAAATAAATATTTCAAATTCTGAGAAATCAAAATGGAATGAATACATTTACTTGGCTTTTAAATACAAAAATTACCTTGATCCACAGTATTAAAAATTTCCTCTTCTTAGTTTCCTCATTAGCAATATGTGTATTAGAATAATAGTGCTGTCTTTATGTGTTTGGTATGCAGATCAGACAAGTTAGAATTGTGCTAGACCCCTACCTAGTACATGCTTAGTAAGTAATGTTGTTATTATTAATTGGACTTTAAAGCAATGCTGTACAAATGTTCCTTTACATAATGTCCTTTTAAAATTTTAAGGGTGTATTGGAGGGGGCATCTATAACTACTTTTTTGCTCATAAACACTGATTCACAGACAGTGGTCACAGACTCAGACATACATCAAGGTGGGTTTATCACACTGCATGGGATGAGATGGGATGAGATGAGAAAGTAAATATCTTAATCAGAAGGGAACCAATATAATGGTTAGTTCTGTTTCAAAATCCATCAGCGTGGCTGATTGTCATCTGACATGAAAAATAGTCATGAGATGACTTGTTCACTTTTCAACTCATTTAAGAATTATAAAAACTTAATAACCTCATGCTGTTAGAACTCCATTTAGAAATTAGTAATTGATTAGGTAGCACT
Organism: Galagoides demidoff; assembly: GCA_963574575.1. NCBI lineage: Eukaryota > Metazoa > Chordata > Mammalia > Primates > Galagidae > Galagoides > Galagoides demidoff. The sequence goes on from CAUYQV010140712.1 coordinate 71,232, forward strand.
TTATAATTCTTAAGGTCTCTTCATTAGTAATGAGTGCAATCTAATCACATCCACAGAGTTAGAACTATGCTTTGGGTAAGAGTCTGGAGCCAGGAGAATTGGTCTTCCCTGATCAATGAGGTGAGATACCCAGCTATATCTCCCATCTTAGGAGGGACCTTCCTGTCATCCAAAAGAAAGGCATCGGAGCCAAGGTTTCAGCAACTTTAATGGTGCTTCCCAGGAGTAATATTTTTGTTTGAAAGGAAAAAACCTATAAACACAACAGTGAAATTAGTGGCAAGTCAGAGAGAATTTTAGCAACCTACAGAAGCACTTTTTTGGATTATTAAATAGGTAACTGCTGTATTCTCTCTATATAATATTTTTATACATGTAATATATAAAACATAGATATATGTGCATATAGTATATGGTCAATATATATAATATGTATCTGTTTATACATATACAAACATAAGTCCATACATATATGTGTAAATATAAAATGTGTTTATCTATCTATCTATCTATATCTGTCTTTAGTATTTCTGAGGATCCTATTTGCATGTCCTGGGGAATGACTGAAGACTCTCCCTTCTGGGTGAGAGGGATTATTCAGTTTAAATTCCACCAGCTTTCTTTGCCCCACTTTGGGAGGTTCTGCATGCCCGGGCAGTACTCAGCAAGCACTCAAGATTTCTACATAGATGGCTGCAGCTTTTTTTCTGTGTAGTTCTTTTCTCTTTGGAAGTCTGCTATGCATGATGTAGCCAATTCCCCTGCCGACCCCGGGGGAATCTGGCCCTTAATATCATTTTGCTGTATTGTCTAGCCTCTAGCATTGCCTCCTGCTGCCTCATTGTCTTTTTTCCCCCTAAAAATTAAACTCTGCAAGGAAAACAAATATACAATTATTTTCCTCAAAGAAGTATTTTGTAATCTATACAATTTAGTATAACCTAAGAATTTATAATACCTTTGGGTAAGAGAAAGTCAATAACTTTTACTTAATTCTAATATTGTTTTTATTAAAAAAAATAGAGTTGACTTATTGTATGTCCCAACAGAACCACATTACACACATTTTTTTACCCCCAGTTTTATATAGGAGTCATTCTAAGGATTAAAGTTAGGGGAAGAAGAACAAATCCTAGAAGTTGCCTCAATGCACCTTCTAACTATCATATAGATCATTTCTGTTTATTTTTATACTTCAGCTCTGCAGAATTTTTCAAACGACAAAACCTGATTAGAGTTCAGCTCAGTCCTCATCTCCTGGGCTCTGGTTAGAACGTTTTTACCTTTGCTACCTGAGTCCTTTTTTCTCTGTGTGCTGTGTTAGGGCAAGGAGTTCATCTCTGTCATTCACTTCCCTACCTCACCTCCACATTTAGGGTGAGTTGTCTCCCTCCTAGAATGAATGCCTAAATTGTTAGTCTGAGCTCAAGCCATTGACATCCTGTGGTTTGTGAAGATTTCCAGTCCATTCCTCAAAGGTTTCACAGATGGCTATTAAACATTGTTGTTAGTAATACCATTTTCTGTGTTAGAAAATTTATCTTTAATCTTATAATTTTATATATTTTAAATAGAAAATACAACTCTATTAAAATACAGAATGCTTCTATATCCAATAGCCTACAGTTAATATAAGAACAAGATTCTGGTAGGGGAGGATTACATAGTATATGTTAATTAGGAAGGTGAGAATCTTGAGGGTATCCCTAGAATTCTGTCTATCCACTATATGAACTAGCTTCACCTACTTCCAGAGGCAGATTTTTGATTAAGTTTATATTCTTTAAATTTCAGGTCATTTTACTTGCATGGGTTTATGTGAATGACGGGAATTGCTGGGAGTTAGAAAGTGTTCTAGGCAGAAGAAACTAAGTTTTGATAAAAAAGCATTTCCATATAAGTATTTCCATGTCAGCATTTATGATTCAAGAAGAAAGGAATCTAAAATTGCCAGTTATTTTTATAACTTCCTTTCTTATTCCAAATAGATATAGTCTTTCTTACCTGAAAAATTTTTTTTAGATAAATTCTTAGACAACATTCATGAACATCTCTGCATAGTCCCCCCCCCCCCCCGGGTTCAGGTGACACGTTGGCTTAAAAACTGATTCCTATGGAAAAAGTTAGTTTCATACCTATAAACACAGCACCTGAAAATTCTTTGGTGTTTACATTTTAATATTTTCTTTAGGTAAAAACAGGGACAGCCTCTAAAATCACTCTCTGAAGAATTAAAGAGGTGTTATAATGTATGGAAATATAGAAAAGAGATGTATGGAAATGAGTGATGACAATCCAAACGAGAACAGTGGCTATTTACTTAGAGCTTGCTACAAAAAAGCAGCCAGCCACAATCACTTGTGTTTGGTAGAAACTCAAAGGCTTGCAGGGGAATAGGACAAGTTTAGAGGAGAAAAATAAAGGAAGCTTTAGGAGTGCTCAGATTGGAGGGTGGGGAAGCTGGAGGCAACTACCTTCTACTAGGCATTCTATATGATTTAGGAAGCACACATATTTGGCTTTGTTTTTTCTGAGTGGGAGTCAGTAGGGAAGTTGTGTTGGCCAGCGCTTGACTGTCTATTGCTGCAGAGGCTGGGGGGCGGCTTCCATTGCTGCATACTTTGCAGATCAGAGTTTTATTGTCATATATGGTCTGGCCATTGTCTGTTCAGATATTCAGTCTGTCAAGTAAAATGGTGTTGACTTACAAAGAGAAAATAATGCAAACAGTGCTGCTATCTTACGAGGAGGGTCAAAACCATAGAATAAAACAGATAATCCAGAAACTGACTTTGGTTTGTACAGAAAATTAATATAGAATGAAGGCAGCCTAATAAATTAAATGAGAAAAAAATTCTCTTGTGTTAACCAAATGACACTGGAACAATCAGCAAATTATTTGGAATCCTACTTCCACATAAGAGGAAGGAAGGAATTTCCATGGCAATTTCAAGTGAACTAAAGCATAAGTGAGAACGTTTGACAAAATCTCTGTAGATGGATATTTTTAACTTCTACGTAAATATTTTCTAAAAAAGGACAAGTAACAGGTAAAAGTTACTTGCATCTGAGCATATGAAATTGTAAAAACTGTGGGCCTCAAAAAGTTAATATCCTGATATAGAAAGTTCATACAAATCAATGTAGGGAAGACCGAAGAACCAACACAAAGATAAAAAAATAAAGGCAGGGAAAGGACGAATTATAAAAATTGGAATAAATATTAATAGCAAATATGTAAAAATGTAACTCCATCACAGGTGTTCTTGCCACGCCTGCATGTTAGAATCTGGAGTGGCTTCATTCAGCTGCAAATTAAGTCAGGCTTTCAGACTCACTGTGAGGATAAATGAATACATCATTTTCAGTCTTTGAAAATCAAAATTCATCATATGACTCAGTACATTCTTGGCACTCTCTTCACTTAACTTGTAACTTAGTTGAGTGTATGCAACAAAGTACCAAGGCTATACTGAGAACATGCAGGCATGGGAAGATCACCCGCCAAGTGGCTGACATTTTACATCGCTTGGAGGAGCCTGCTTGCTCGTCTTCTCCATCCACGTAGTTGCATTTACTTTCTGAAATTTTCCCTATCTAGATATGGGCTCCCAGGAACTGAGACTCAGAAACTGCATCTCATCAGTGTGCTCAAAACTAATGGCATTAAGGAGGTTGACTTATACTATTAAAGTTAAGAAAAACTTAATGTATAAAATCAGGATGTCTATATGGTTTACTTTGAATAAGAATGTGGAAGAGGATGAGATTTTTGTGTCACCCATAATAAGGCATTCGCTCCAAATAAGGATGCTATGTGGATGCCTTGAATACTCTCAGAATCGATGGAATCAGGAAAAGGGTACCATCCAGAAGAGTCAAGTATTTAATGGCATTATTTAATGGCAAAACCAAGATTGACCTAGTAGCTGACATGATACTTGACATGTTAAAGCACACTTCCCTAAGAGAAAAGACCAACATTTGCCTCTGAATATTTTACTTTTCATGCTTTACAGTTGTCTTAGTTGAATTGTAAGGGATTCATTCTTCCATGTGATATTTGGTATTTCCAATCAAATTACAGGAGAATAATGTGGGCATGAAAGGATTGTTTCTTTAAGGCATCGATTTTTGCCTTTTTCTGTCCCTATATTATAGGTGCAACACTCTCCTTCATAGCATCTCTTATGAACTATTACTGGGTTTAGGGGAAAGAGTATGTATAATATGAAAAGTCAGGCTTAAATATTAAAAAGAGTCAGATTTAAATGTATGCCTTTCTTCTCTGCCAGGTTCAGGCACCTAAATAAAACCATATACCCTCCCTCCCATCCTTCCTTCCTTCTCTTTTCTTTCTTTCTTTTTTTTTTTTTTTTTGACATTATGAGCTGCTACTGTCTGGTTACTTTGTCATGACAAAATATATTGCTTTATGGCTTCAAGTAAGAAGTTAGAGATGAAATGGCTTTTAAAACTTGATTCTGAATGCTTTAATCTTATTAGATGCTCCTCAGTTTACTCCAGTCTCCACAATCTCCTATTGCATAAACCAATCCTGATGCCTCAGATTACATTGCAGGAGTGTGATCTTCTCTTACTCATTTTCTGTGTTAGGTGCAAGGCTGCTCACTCTGAATGGGACAGACCTTGATCTAGAGAAAGCTTTCAAGCTGAAACAAGTGGAAGTTCAAACAAGTCTACCTCATGAGCTTCAGGAAACAGCTGATTTAACGCTGACTCAGAGAATCTGGGAGGTAGACATGCTGTATCAATCCCGTGACAAAGCTGATGTGTAGGGTTTTGGAGAAAAGCAAAGCCATCTTTGGGGCAAACATCTCGTATCTGGGCTCTGGTAAAGACTGAATGCCTGATTATGGGACAAATACATCATGTTACAAAATAAATTTTAAGGGAAATAAAGACCTGCAGCTTACTTATAACTCTTAAAAGACAGTATGACAGAATATGGTTATGGATTTTAGGTAAATTAAGGATATTTTAAAGAAGAAGTAAAAGCACACATCTTAAAAGGTGAATTGATTTATCAATATTACCATTAAAAACTTCTGTGTATTAAAAAAATCTATCAAAGAAAGAAAAGATAGGTGATAAATTGAATATGTGAAAATTAGGTAAGAATCAGCATATAGAACACATTTAATCTTGTAAGTCAATAACCCAATAGTCAAATAGGCAAAGAATATTAATAATTGATTTATAACAGAGAAAAACCAATGACCCACTCATAAACAAATGAAATGATGCTTAACCTCATTATCGATCAGTAAAATGCAAATTAAAAATCAGGATGATATTTTATAATGATACATTTGTCAACAAATAAAAAATATGACAATATTAATTAGTGAGAATATGGAACAATCATAGCTTTTGTAAACTGTAGAAGTCTATATTAGTGTGGAGATTTAAGAGAACAATTTGTAAATACTGGTCAAGTTAAAGAACGGTATATTTTTTTAATCAGGAAATTTATAGGGGAAATATTGCCAATATAAACATGGATTTGTGTTTAAAATTAATCCTGCTGCATTTTGTAATAATTGAAGATCGAAACTATTTCAATGTTCATCAACAGGAAAATAATTAACTTAAAATGTAGTATGTTCACACAATATACAATATTTTTATTTAAAATACCATCATATTGGGTGGCGCCTGTGGCTCCAGGAGTAGGGCGCTGGCCCCATATGCCAGAGGTGGTGAGTTCAAATCCAGCCCTGGCCAGAAAACTGAAAAAAAAAAAAAGAAAAAAAAACCTATCCTATTAATGAATAAAAAAACACCTAAATATATGTACTTTTTATATTAAAATAGTCATAGCAACAAAATAATATTTCTTATATGTACTATATTCATATATCTCTTATGTGTTTCATAATTAAAGTTAAATAAAAATATATTTTGTCTAAACCTTTTGAATAAAGGCCACCTAATATGAATAAGTGAAGAACTAGAGGTTTTTCTTTCTTTTTTTTCAGATTAATATGAGAGTATAAAAATTAGGTTGACGTTTGCATTTGTTACAGTCCCTGTTGGAGTTCTGTCCCACATCCAGGAAGTGTGTCATATACCCTCCCCACTTCCTCCCCAACCTGAGTTTTCTTTCTTTTTGTAAAATTCGAATGAGTTTGAGTTGTGTTCAGTGTGATGATCGTGTTTCTGGTGAGGGAGAGTCACTTAGTGTTAGGAAATTTGAACTGTGTCAAGTTTAACTTGATAATTTTATTTAGGGTGGAACTTAGCATATGTTTCAGAAAGCTCAACACAGAAAGGCCAATTGTTTCACTTTTTTTTTCTTTTGGCTGGGGCTGTTTGAACCTGCCACCTCCGGTATATGGGGGACGCTCTACTCCTTTGAGCCACAGGCGCCACCCCAATTGTTTTGCTTTTAACAACACCTGAAGCATTTGCCCTGGAAGAGTAAAAGCTTTAATGGGATAGGAGAAAAAATGAATTTTTTTTTTTTTCTGAGACAGAATCTTGCTCTGTTGTCTGGGCTAGAGTGCAGTGGTGCCATCATAGCTCACTGTAACCTCAAACTCCTGGGCTCAAGTGATCCTCCTGCCTCAAAGGTTAGCTTTTGATTAAACTATTTTGCATTAAGGAGTAAATGATTTATTCCTTATTTGGTAGATTGAGGTGTTGCCAAATAAATTTGTTTTTGAAATTATTTAACTGCATATTTGTCTCTGTCTAAGCTTCTGTCATTTTTGATACCATATCTAGAGTACATCTTTAATCAGTTTTAATTACTCATTATCCTGAATTTCACATATATAGTCATGAAAATTCCAAATAGCCTTAAACTCATTAGCTTTCTGGCAACAAAATGTAAAACAAGGAGTTGATTTAAACAGTGTGGTGTATCTACATTAGAAATTATTACCATTATTAACATTTTTAAAGCAAAGATTGAGCCCTTTACTACAAGCTGCCTTTGTTTTTAAGATATCTTTAAAACCTTCTTGGAAACTGAGAATTGCTTTCCATTCACAAATATTGAGTGTATTCTAAAAGGAATTGAAAATTCCTGTTTATTATCTTTAACAATGAAAAAAAAAGTTCTGGCACATTGGGTATATTATTTGGCTTCTCCCATGTAAAGATTGCATCTATAGATATTGCTAGCTATCTGGATTACTCGTGCCCAAAAGCACTTTTAATTAGTGCATTGACTTTTAAAAATTTTTTAAAGGATGTTATATTTATTAAGTTACATTCTATGCCCATTCAGAATGGCTATGTTCTTGTGCTGCCTCAGTCACTTGATGGTCAGCATTTAAAGCAGGCAGAAAGAACCCTCAAATATCAGTGGTCGTTAATATAGGACAAAAACATTGCTATTAATTCTTAGAATAAAATTAATTAGATACAAATTCTTTGAAGATATGGGTTTAAAACAATTACTTCAAGTAAAATGTGTATTTATATTAACACTAGATCAGATTTTAATGCCCCATTTATCCAAAACCATAATATGATCTTATTTTTTTCTTATTGGAAAAATAAATTTTCTTTGTAGCATTTACATCCCTATTAAAGGATAAATTTTAGACTCTATAAAGATAGTGAGGATTATAGGAGGTACAGTTGTAAATAGCATATGTCATTTAGTAGGATGAAAGACTACACTCAACAGAGATGGTATTTCTATTAAAAATATTTCTTTATTTATAATATGTTTATTGATCACCTTCATGGGGTATAAGATACACCATGGTGTATAGGACAATTTATGTAGAATAAGGCATATACGCACACAAATGTTAAGCAAGATTGGGTTTCCCAAAAACAGATTCAGAGAGAAAGTCATGAGAGTAAGAAGCATGAACATCTATTTCTTGCTTTGTGGTGAAGATAAAATTTGATCTTGACTTTAAAGAATGAATAGGATGTAGATGTGGATATGATAGGAGGCTGAGGGGACAGCTTTATCAAAGGCGCAAAGCATGCTATTTATGAGATATTTATGGGAATGTGTGAGTGCAAGATATTTATGGGAATGTGTTTCCTTCCAGTAAGGAAACAGCAGAAAGGAAAGTTAAAAGACCACCGGAGGCAGATCAAAAAGGATTAGAATAGCAGATTATGAATGTTGGTTTTTATTCACTAGATGATGGAGAATAATTATAATAATATTAGTGTATAATATTACTTAAAATTTACTGAGTTATTATTTTACCAGGTCCTATTTTGATTACTTTACACATTAGTTCTTTCCATTTTCAAAAATTCTTATTTTGCATACATTTCTTTATATATATTTAAAATATACGACATGGTTTTATGGGATGCATGCATATAGTAAAAAGTCACTATAGTATAGCAAGTTAACATAGCCATCTTTTTATATAATTATCCCATTTTCATGGTAAGAGCAGCTGATATCTGCTCATTAGCCCAAATCCCATATACAGTACAATTATATTACCTATAGTCCTCATAGTGTACGTTAGATCTCTAGAACTGTTCATCTCCACATTTCTGCTTTGCTTCCACTGACCTTCATCTTCCTGTTTCCTCCTCCCTCCCCCCCCATAGGTTTTGTTCTCTATTTCTGTATACTTGAATGTTCTTGGTTTTTCAGAGTCTACATGTAAGTGAAATCATGCAATAATCTTCTTTCTGTCTCTAGCTAATTTCATGTATCATATATCCTTAGGCTCATCCATGTTATGACAAATGGCATACTTTGCCATTAATAATGCAAATTAATTTTTAGGGTTGAATAATATTTCATTGTATAAATGTACCACGGTTTCTTTATTCACTCATCTGTTGATAGACACTTAGGTTCTTTCCATATCTTGGCAAGTATGAATAATGCTGCAGTTAACATAAGAGTGCAGATATCTTTATGAAGTTAAGATTTCATTTCCTTTTGGTAAATATTGAGAAAGGGGAGTGCTGGGTCATATAGTACTTCTACTTAGAATTTCTTTAGGAACCTCCTGACTGTTTTCCATAATGGCTGCACCAATCTACCTTTCCACAAACACTATGCAAAGTTCTCTTTTCTCTACAATTAGCTTATTTAATTCCCACAATTCTGAGAGTTGATGCTATTATTATGCTTAGTGTGTAATAAGGAAATGGCGATCTTGAGTAGTTTAGTAACTTGTCTCATATCAAACAACTATTAAATGGTTGAACCCAGTCAATCTTCCTCAATATCATTGCTGTCCAGCAGAGCTTTCTGTGATAATGGAAGTTTTCTGTTTCTGTGCTGTTGGATATGGTAGCCACTAGCCCATATGGCTGTTGAGCACTTAAAATGTGATGAGTGGGACTAAGAAACTAAATTTTAAAACTTTATTTAGTGTGGATTAATTTAAATTGAAATAACCCACCCTTGGTCAGTGGCTGCTTACAGAACAGTACAGTTTTGGAGTGTGCTTTTTTTTTGTCATTACATTTTTGAGCAGAAGAAAGAAGTTCTCACTATGATGATCTGTAGCAGTACTTGCCAAAGCATCTTCTATGGAACATACATTCAAGAGATGGTCAGACATAAAAAAGTTTAAAGTCCAGATAAGAGAGGATAAAATAATATATCCCCCATTGCAAACTCCCAAAGTATGTCAATTTTACCTTTTAAAAGAATCTGCAACTTATTTTGCCAGAGACTTTTATTCACTTGATGTAGGGATAATTTAGGAAACTCTGCTCTAGAATGATTAAAATGGCATCAGGAATTAGGAGGCAATGCAGAGAGGAGAGACCAGAGGCTTCACGGCCATGAGTCTGATGGCTGAATGTGGCTAGGTGAAAATTACTCAGGTTTTCAACTGGACTTAAAACCATGAGAATGCAAAAAGGGTGTGTGCATGTGTCTGAAGTGGGAAGTTTATAATAGAGTTTCAAGTCTTAGCTGGGAGGAAGGGTTGATGTAAAATAAATAGAGAATAAGAGAAGAAATATATGAGGGCACGTGTCCAGATTTGTACATCATTAGGATGAAAGGTTTGCATAGTTAGGTTCTTAGTAGCTATACCAAGTATATATCCATGTATATATATCTAGCAAAAAAATTGAAATGTGATTTGGGTCTATAGCATATAGAAAAGAGGGTTTGGCTCATAGTAGAGGTTTTGTAGTCATCTATACAGAGAGGCAACACCTTGAGGATAAATACATTTCTAAGAGATAGTGACCAGACACAGCAAAGAAAACTGTCGAATATTGGACATTGTAATAAGAGTTTACACATAAATTAAACGTAGCTTATGAGTTGAATATCAGTATGTGTTTGCACTTGTGAGCACATTCTATTTGAAATATTCTGAGACACAAATAACAGAAAGTTCAAATAAATTTTTATTTTATATTAATAATTCCCCACATCCAATTATCTGTTTGCTTAGAAAGTAAAAAATACACTCTAGACACTTACATAAAGTATTATTTTAGGTGTTGTGGATACATCTTTCAACAAGCAAAAATCTTTTTTACCTTGATGGACATTGCATGCACTGGACATTTTCTAGCCCTTTTAGAAATCCATACTTAATACTTTAGACAACAATATTTTATTCAGTATACAATTTGGTATCAAAAAAAACTACTAAGAAAAGAATATAATTGTGATGGATATGTTAATCAGTTTAATGTAAGCATTTCACACCTTATACCAAATCAGTACACTGAACCCCTTAAATGCATCAATATACACAGTCTTGATTTAATAAAAAATAAATAAATATAAAAAAGAAAAAAGAAAAGGATATAATTAATCATTAGTAATTATTCTCATTCATAATTTAATGAGAAATCAATAAAAAATCATTCACAACTTCAAGTGGAGAAAAAGATGTTGAAATGTACTTCTGCATATAGCTCCACTGAATTAAGAAGTGAAGAAATGGGCCACCTTTGAGCATGTGAGACTGCAGAGCTCAAAACGATGATCTTTTGAACAGAAGTTAGACACCCAAAAATGAGATTTTAAGAATCCATTAAATCTTTTCCGTTGGAAAACATGGCTAGGTGAATAATAAACAAGTATAGAAAATGGAGATCTAGGATCATCAGACCCTCAGCACATGATTCTAATACATTTCCCTTGGATTCTTTTTAGGTATTTTTACAAAATTAAGTAGATTAAGAAAGATTTTCATGAGCCCTGAATCCTTACTAGCTTTAGTCAAGAAGTTAATGTTGACATGAGCTACACCCTATAAGGTTAGCATATATTCTTAATATTCACTAAATATAACTTATATGATTATAACTATATAAATTATATATTTATATTTAAATATATATAAAATAAATATCTATAAGTAAAAATTATGTAAATACGTAATAAAGCTACATTTCATGATGTAAGTTGAAATGAAGTACTAAAAAGTAAAAAAAAGCTTTATATGGAAATATTTAATTTTTACATTTATCATATTTAAGAAATAATACTGGACATTAAAGGAAAAATCAATAAGCTTCTCTCCTCTCTATCATTTTAGTAAACATGAATTATGAAGTTAAGGGGTTTACTTGAAATTTACACTTGCCAGGAGATGGCGCTACAGCACTTTGTTCCATGGTCCAGGAAACCGTAAGGCAAAGGTTACCTCAGCAATGCATTGTGTAATATTGTGTGAAGTAAGCATTTTGTTTCATCCCACTTCCTATCTGTCAATTATTTGTGCTGCATGTTAAGATTATTAGTTGTCTCGCCATGTCAGTACTAAAAGCTCAATTTGTTTTACCTCAGGTATATAATGTGTACTTTAACGAAATGACCTGTTTCATTTTGCAATTCATTTTAAGAAATAGTCTAGACATAAAAGGAGAAAAGGAAAAATATTTATAAGAGTGCAGAGATTACCAGGTTTCTAAATAATAACAAGCTGCAAAGATACAAATGGAGATCAAACTTACATAATTGGGGTTGGAGATAATGGGAGAGCCACACTGGCTATTAATTTCCTTCATCATTTGTGTTTCTTGTACTGTTAGCAGATACTTACTTTTTTCCTCATGAAAAGATTTGGCTTTTCACATTCAGTAAGTTATGAGATGATCTTATTCAAGGATTTGAGACTTAGCGTATTTTTATTTTAATTGAATATTTTAAATATTTTTAGTATGGGATGCTATTATGAGAATAATACAGATATTTGCTTGCTAAATCAAAATGAAAAATTGGATGTGTATTTATTAATAAAACTCAAGGAATGTGAGTGTGTTATATGCTTTGTGCTAGAAATATGAAGTTGAAAATCTTTAAGATCTTTGCCTTCAAGTAGCTCACAGTAGTGCATGAAAATTCTCATTCTTTTTCCTCAGTACTTGGTGTGGTGTTTTAAATTAAATTATGCCCACTCTATTAAATGTATGGTAACTCACAACTTTAATTTGCACTTTCCTTATGGTGTATGCTATTGATAATCTTTTCACCCATATGTGTAACTTCTTTGATGAAATAACTTCAAATCTTTGGCCCTTTTTAAAAAATGGCTTGTTTGTTTTCTCATTATTAATTTTTAAAATTTTCTTAGAAAATATATACCTGCCATGTCAATATCCTTGATTGGATCCATGACACATAAATATTTTTTCCCAATCTGAGGTTTATGTTTTTATTCTTCTTAATGTGTGTTTTAAAGAGTACAAGTTTTAATTTTGGTGAATTTCATATAATTAATTTTTTCTTTTATGTTGTTGGGGCTCAGAAACCAATACCACAATATATGGCACTTTGACGTGATGAACTGAAAAAGACCCTCGGCGGGGGGGGGGGGGGGGGGTGTCTGAGCTTAATCCCCCCCCACCTTTTTTTTGATCCAAAAGCCAAGATGAAAAAAGATTAAGTTTACTTTTA